>JARHVA010010474.1:2500-32500 GCA_037957365.1 Torreya grandis | reverse complement strand
ACTTATCTCAAACATGGTCCACTTTTAAAATATAAATTTCACTATTATATATGGATCTAGATTAAAATTAAAACTTCTTAAAATTTTGAAAATGAGAAATTTGAATTTTACAAAGTAGCATCTCATCATGAATGCATTTCATGCCCTATATAGTATATAGAGTGTTAATTTTACATTTTAAAAATTTATTGAAATCTTGTAAATGTATTTTCACAAGTGTATCTATACTCAAATAGATGTATGCGTGGAGTGCATAAGCAAGCTGAATGCCCTCATAATCTAAAAATTTTGATTTTTGCATATTTTAATTTTTTAAATCTAAAGTTTATTTATTTTGAAACATTGGATATAATCCCATTATGATTCACCCCCTCCTTTTGAGATGAGGTAAATTTACTAAAAATTACTTACCCCAAGAAAAATTGAGAGCATTTGTGAGAGATATAGTCATGTAATAGATTTTTTCATACTTTAATTATATTAGGATTTTAAAGATTTAATATTAAAGCATATGAAAATATTTTATATTTAATTTCATTACTTAGTTTTAATATAGCATTTAATTAGTGTATGAATCATGTAAATAAATTATGAGTGTTGAATGTGTATTGTAAACATAATATTTTAATAAAATGAAGCATTCAAGCACATAAGTGGTGTGTGCATGATATGTATCATGGAACCATAGATATATGTAATAGATACATAGTATTACAAGATAATAATCATGGTGCCATATCAGGAAATAAAAATCATGTAATTAAATTTAGATAATTTTAGACAAGAAAGCCCAAAAAGACACATAAAAGTGACATGTAAAATTAGAAAGTTTTAATACAAGTCACGTATAAATCTCAAATGTTGAATACAAAGGACACATAAATGTATAATAAACATATAAGGATAATGGCCACACACACATGAATGATTATGCCTTAAAATCAATAGGATATACTATAGAGATACACAAGACAAAGGGCCACATAAAATAAGTAAGAAAGTTGAATCATGTTATGTAATGAATAAAAAATATAAATCAAATGAAGCTATCATAGTTGGATCATATGTATTTATGTTTAAATTTATAAAATAACATATTTATCATGACACATGTAAAGTTTGAATGAAAATAAAACATTGTTGTTGCTCAAATGGAAAAGGGGTTATGGATAAATACAACATGCAAAAATGTTTTCATATAATGATGAGACACCCCAAATTAAGTAATGTTGTTGGGTAAAAGGTTAGCCTAACATCAAAACCATGAAAAAATATGGTTTCCCTTGAAATTTGATTGATATATTAATATGCATTCGAAAATGTGTTCAAAATTTTTAAAATAAGTCCATGCGACTATGTCACATTTGAAAATAGAGATATAAATTACACAAGGATAGGTTTATAGTAGTAGGACATGTGCATAGTGGAATGTTGTCTATTTATTTTAGCTTTATATATATATATATATATATATATATATATATATATATATATATTAGGATAGCTTCATTTACATATGACTATTTATTAGTTGTGTAAAAATATGTCTTATTTTTAACTCAGATACCTTATGAATAACATTTTGTATTGAAAAGGTAGTGAAGTATTATATATAATAAACATTAAAATAAATCACATATGCAGATTTGTAATCCAACAACATGAAAATATGCTTATAGGTCCTATTTTTACATTTTTTCAAATATATTTGTTTTTTGCATTTTTGCCATATTTGAAAATGTAAATTATGTATAAGTGAAAGTTAATTTTTTTTGAAAAAAATATAAGCATCAAGGTTTATAAAATAGAATAATGAGGGGGAGATTCAAACAACCCTAAAAATGATGCTAAATAAAAAAAATCATAAGGAATAAGGAAAATGTAATGCCCCCAATGTATAATTAGTATAGTAAATATGGAAAGCATGGCCATGTTACCTCATGTAAAATTAGATATATGTGAGCATGAAAGTAAAAATGAATGTGTGTGTGTGAGAGAGAGAGAGAGAGAGAGAGAGAGAGAGAGAGAGAGAGAGAGAGAGAGAGAGAGAGAGAGAGAGAGAGAGAGAGAGAGAGAGAGAGAGAGAGAGAGAGAGAGAGAGAGAGAATTATTTTACATGAAATATTTGAATTGAAATCTTAGTAACAAAATTGTATTACATTGTTTTAATTGGGATGAAAGAGATAAGGGATAAATCAGCTAAAATGAAAACTATATCCAAGGGTTATAATAAATTTTTATCAGGTGTATAAGAATAAAAAATAAAATTAAAGATCAAATAATTTATGTACAATTAGGTAATATGAAAGGAATCTAATTAGGGTCATTTACCTAACTAGGGGGTTAGGAGTGAATGGTATATTTTATCCAAAAAATTATATCAGCAAATTATATCAGCAATAGAATTCATATATTCATATCCAACTCCTTGATAATAATGAGGAAGCTTTTGTGCAAGAAAAGTGCCAAGTGTATAAGATTCTAAATTTGATGAAGACCCATGTGTTGTAAAGTTACCCTCTGAATCACTGTTCACATATCTAAATAAAAATTTATCTTCATGGATGCAAGGAGATGATGTAACATAATGTACCTTTGTAGGATCCCTCTAAAATAACATATCTTTTAGTATTAGATAAATACCTTGTGATGCATGCCACTTTTTACATAGGAGTAGATATCTTGATTTTTATATCCAAGTGATCATAATCATGTGTAACTATATTATGCTAAATAATAGATGGATAAATTTTTATATATTAATGCTCATAAATGGGTGAAATAAAATAAAATATTCTCATTCTTATAAATAGGTGCAAAAAATTATTTTTGAATATGCTTCTTTGAATGTAAATCATGCTCTTGAATAGTTGTATAAACTAATTCATTGCCAATTTGATCAATAACTATGCCAACCAGCTATTGTGGAGTATGATTAAGTATAATTGGTTCCATATGATATTCATATTAAATTATTTAAATTTTAACCACTTCATTATAATTAATATACTTAAGACATTTATGAACTATAGAAGGAAATGAGTTGATTTTCTATAACCAAGTTCTTCCCAATAAAATATCAAAGAAACTTGTTCTTGGTAACACTAATAAAGGAGTAGGAAATATGAGAGGTACCATTTCTAAAGTTAATAATATATTACCAAGAGTATATTTTTTATAACCATAAAATTCTTCCACAACTCTAGATGTATGTTTTATATCTTTCTCTACATACCCAAGAGAAAGTATAAGTGTTATTGTGCACGCATTTTCAATTAATCCATTATCTATCATAACATTATGGATTGGTTTCATGCCAACATATGATCTAGTGAATAATTCATATCTATCATGATCATTATCAATAATTTTAGAACCCTAAAACATAATATATGGGTGTGATGGTAGCATGTTTATAACTACACAAATGTTGCCATAAAGGGGATTCCCATATGAAGAAGGAGTAATATGAGAATTATATGCATAATGTACTTAATATTTATTATTTTTATATTTTACTTCATGATTGGGAAAAGACTCTTTATACATTTTCAGATTTGCATTATCATTTTATTGTGGATTATCCTCTTCAATAGTTGTACCAATGTCAATATTATTCTCATAAATGAGGTCTTGAATTTTGTGCTTGAGATTAATACATATATTAGTGGAATTTCCAACACATATATGATAATCAAAAAATGCATTTCCATAAAATATTATATATTGAGGCCTAGATATATGTATTTCCAACAGTGTAAAAAGTGTAATAACATGACATTAGTGAGCTTTTGTAGTAGCACGTGAGGAGGTAAAAGTAACATTGAAAATTTACTCATTGGTGGAACTTGTAGTTGAATATTTTCTAGTGATTGTGATATATCATTAATTATAACATTAATCTCATTTTTGTTCTCATTAGGTTTCATATTATAGTTAGGCTTACCTTGAAACTATATAGTTACATTAGAAGTGTTGGAGCTATATTTTATTTTATTCAACATAATCAATTTTACATCACATTATTTAACTATATAACATAATTCATCAAAAGATTTTAACTTATAAAATATGATAGAATCTTGAAAAGGAGTGAGAAATATTTGAGTAAATATAACTTGAATCTCATTATTATCCATTTAATTTCTCATTTTGGCTAGCATGGTCTTGTATCTTAGAACATACTCACTAATTATCTCTTTTGGACCTCATTTGAGTTTTGAAATTTAAGCGTATGATTATTTATCACCAATATTGATAGAAAAATGTGAAAAAGTGATTTTTGAAAGGATCTAAAGTTTTAACATATTGGAGAGGAATATGATAGAACCATATAGGAGCATAATCTTTGAGACTTTATGCCAAGAGATTGGTTAACAATATGTCATTATTTACATAATATAAACATGCCAAATTAAAAACACACACAAATGTTGTTCATGACTGCCTTTGATTTCTTAAAAGGGAAGGAAACCACAAATCCAATTGGGAGATGATAATATGTAATTTGAGGAGCCAAAAAGCTATGAAATAAGGTAAAATAATGTAAGGAAGGGATAACATGATAAATGGTTTACTCCATTTTTTTTCTAACTTGGTTTGAAAGATAATAAGGGTTAACTTAAGATAATCATTTTCTTAGTAAGGGGAGGGGTAGAGATGACTAAGGTTGTATAAATAGGGATGGATGTAATGTTATAAATAATAACATTAGAAGGAATATAAAAAAAATGTTTTCTTAGGTTCATCTTAAGAAATAGATATAACTCCAAAAATATTTTATGTATATGCCTAAACATAATCATTAATTTTTGTATGACTAGATTTGGTATCAAGTCCAAGAATGAGGGCCATGATGTGCCTAATGAGATAATGAGGGGTGGGCACTAGATCATATTTTTATGATGAATGTGAAACATAGGATTTATATTATTCCCAAGTAAATGAATATTTAACATAAACTATAGGATCAATAGGATAGGATAAGGTAAAACAATCATTTGAATCAAGATAAAGAGGTAAATCATGAGAAATAACTTCTTTAGTTACTTTAGATTTAACCCATGAAAAGAAATAATTAGTATCATGTTGAAAATAAATGTAAGATGCTACAATGAACTTTGTGATGTTATGTAATACATAAGGGAAACATATCTATGCTAAAATACTAAACCCATGTTGAATATAAAAATGAAACAAGTAAATATACTATCTATGAAGAAAATGTGAAAAATAATCAAGGATAAAGGGTGATCTAGGGAAAGGTTTGAATAATTTTTAGGATCTCAAATACACTTGACAACTTGTTGATTAGTGTCACCCCAATATTTTGGAGATAAATCTATAGAGTTAAAACCATGTATGTAGCCAACTAACCCTAGTTTTGAGGTTAAGATGAACACAACTTCCTTGGGTGATAATCTCATCTCAAGTGCACCAAAACTTAGAAAAATTAAAAATTATTCCTATTGGTGTAAACAAAGGGATAATATGCATTTTTTATATACCATAAAGAATATGGAAACTAAATTCTAGGTTTACATTAGTACTATAGATATGAGTATTGTTTTAAATTCCCATCATGCCACAATGTTTATAAAAACAACACCACATAGTCCTTCACAATAGTAGCTAAGTAGTTTAAAACTATAAAAAAATAATTTATAAAACAAGAAAATATAAATAATAATAATAATAAGTGAAATAAAATTAAAATAATTTTTATTAAGAAAACAAAAAAAAACTCAATTCAAAAGAAATGTCCTCTATGTTAATATGTATTTATGAAAAGACAATTTTTTTTCAATGTCATATTACTAAAAATTTAGAATAATGAATGAATATGTTATATATAGTATCAAAGGTTGATGAATATATTCTTTCAATTTTAGGAATTTATAGAATTAAACTGAAACCTTAAGCTAAAAATCAGCAAGTAACAACCATTTTTCTAACTATAGTAGGATCACCAAAATGTTTATGCTTGGATTAATTATGAATTAAAATTAACTCTAATTCTAAATGTAAACTACTAAAATATCATCTTGGTTGATATGTGAACATAATTCAATAAAATATTTAGATCTATAGAATTTAAAAACATTTTAAATTGCTAAAAATAAAAAATATGTTTAGGATTATAAAATTATCCTTGTAATTAATTTATTTTTGACTATATTAACTTTTTTAAGTTGCGACTGAATAAAAATACTTAAAAACACAAAATAACTAGAAAAGAGTGGCTTTTGTCTACTAAGACAATTTCATAGGAGGAAAATAGGATCACCTTACACTCTAAACTATTTACTATGACTTTGTCTTGTTAGATAGTATGTTAGGTTTTAAATTTTGGGTTTGTTCGCCTCCATCTATATGAAACTTGTATCTATGATAAGTATGAATTTATGTTAATATGACCTATAAAATTAGAAACATCATCCTCTACAAGCACCCAAACTAATATCAAATGTATAAGGGGGAAATGGGAGAAGTGGTAATGACTTAGCTATCCTCGAAAAACCCTTCTTGATTGAGTGTTTCATACATAGTCCAAAGGTATTTATCCAATATAGTTACACATTTAGGTAATATCATATCAATTCAAATCTAAAATTTTATTATAATTCTTGACAAAGGATTCTATCATCCTATAATAAATAATGATAGATTTGGCCAGAAACTATAAAATTATAGCAAAATTTCAATAGAGATATTTACTCATAAAATATATGCTTTTAAAATCATAATGATATAGACCTTATAAGTGATTTTTATGTCCTTTAAAGTGTGACCCTTGATGTTATTTTATATATATATATATATATATTTAAAACATTTTTTTATAAATAACCTATTTATATATGTAGGGATGTTTTTTTTTATTAAGGGTAAAGAGGAGTTTTTTGAAAGAGACTCTACCCTTGATTACAAAATCCACATTCCATTCCATAATAACTAGAATGAATGAGAAAGGACTGTACAATAGGATAAAATTAAAAAAAAAATGGGTCACAAAAACCTCATAGTAATATCATAGCAAGGACAACCATGACCTACAACAAATGAAAAATATGAAAAACATAAGCCAATGAGTCTTACCTTCTAAGGGCATCATTCCAATTGATCAACATTTATTTTAAATTTCATTACATGGTGCTAATATCTTTATCTTTTCTCATGGACATATCTTTACCTCTTTTAGACTTTATGGTAAATTTTCATCCTCAAAATTATTTTTGAGAATCTACATAAGTACACCTATACTAGACAGATAATTACTTATCAAGGTTTTACTATGTGGAACTAGTGTTTGAAGATTTTTTTTGAGAACCAAATTATCCTCTTATATTTTGTTTATCCTCTCTTCCAATGCCCTCACATGGTTTAAAAACTCTTATAAATCAACATTGTTAATGACTGTATATTTAAATCTTTTGATCATTTTTTGGTTCTTGTCAAACCATCTCAGGAAACCTTTGTGAAGATTTATTTCTTATAAAATTTATTTTAAGATATTATTCTCCTTATCCAAAGTTATATCATCTTGAACATCCCCAACTTTTCTTTTTTTATTGGCATGCACCTTATCCATATTGATGGTGAGGGATTCCTAAGCCTTGAAAAGTATAAGATCCTTGATAGCCTCTTAAAGACCATATATATCAATCCTTATGTAAACATATTTTTCTATTGGGATCTCTATCTATGATTATATTAGGTTCACTCCCATATTATTTTACAAAGGAGTTATCCTTGATCTCTGAATATGTTTAGTTCTATCTTTGATAATCAAGTGTTCATTTTCTTCCACATAAGGTGGTTGAGATGGAATTATATTCTCTATTTTTCCATTATTAAACAAAATAAGGATCATGATTTGGTGTAGCGATAACCTACCTTTTCCATTTTTTGTCTCAAAGTCTATAATTTACAAAGAATAGAAAATATAATATGGAATACTAACCAAAATATTATTCATGAATAAATTAAGGAAAACAAAATGAAACACTTGAAAAATGTTATAACTACCATCTAATGTGAGGAATTTCATGACTTTTCTAGCCACCAAATTGAAAGGGTAGGGGATGGACTATCTAAGATATCCATGTTGAAAAGAAATTAAATCCTCCCCCTCAGACATAAAATTCTTGATTTATCCCTTAATATCTTTGTTGTTTTGTATAATTTTTTATAATCCATCTTCATTATTGTGACATGGCCTATGAGATCCTCTATGAATTTGAATTAAATCTCTTGAATCTTTATGTTTCTATCATTACATATCTCTATTAATTTCATAGAGACATAAAGATGATATCCCATGACATTTTGGATGAAATTAATGAAACCTCCATCCTTGAGAATCTCCCATAGCTCTAGGTCTTTAGCCAATATCTCCACTGAGGATGATTCAACCCTAAAAATTTCTCCCCCCATTTAGTATGACTTCAAATTTTATTTGAGAAAATACCTACAAAAAATATGGAATGAAAGGCCTTCTTAATCCAAATAATGATATATCTATGCCAAGAGGAAAGATGTGTCAACAACCTACTATGGCTTATCATGATATAAACTTCACACACTAATGTCACATGAGTTTGGATACAAAAAATCATGCCCTCATAATTCCATTTGCTACTAATAATGATAACAGATTACTTAATGATATGTTTGGGGATGTTATTACAAAAAAAATTAGGAGTCAAATGTCTAGTGTTATGACTATGGACTCTTTTATTAATTAGCATTTTAGATAAAACAAAGCAAGCCAAAAAAAGATAGAGCACACAACTTATAATCTTTAACTGGGGAGAGATAAATATGAAAATTAATCATTTTAAATATAACTCTAAGAGAGTGGAAAATGAAGTTCTTGATTTATTCTTTGGATCCCCATTTGTTGAACTTTTCTTATTCAACTCCTAGGTTGGAAAACCAATCTTCTAGTTGATTACATTTTCTATATATGTGTTGTATTCTAATCTACTCAAGAGAGTTAATGATCTCCAAATCCTCCTCAATATATGTGGTAAAGTTAATATAAAGTGTGTGTGTTTAAAAATATAGTCAGTAGAGCATTGGATACAAGTTTTCACTACTTAATAAGTGTACGGTGCACTCATTTATGCCTAGTGTGCACTTTTCCTAAATTGATTTAAGCTTCTAATGTAAGAGTGATAGTAAAGTATATATTGAATAGGTATAAAAAGGGAAGTATATAATATGTTCTTAGTAATCTCAATAATTTGAAGGATTTCTTAGATATTTCATGTTATCATAATGAAACATTAGCCCTGCAAGGTAAATGTGTCAAAAACAAGCACTGCCAAGCATTTATTGGATAAATTTTAGTGTCTACATTTATATATTTCCTACATCCTATGAATATTTTATATGCTACTTGTACCCTTAAGTTATACATGAGATACATATGACACTTATCTACATTTATGTGACACTTTTTTATTAGAGGTAAAAAGGTGGATTTTAAAGTGTCCTAAACCTTAAAAATTAGCAAGGATAAATAGTAAAGTATCACAAAATAAGTCTAATATATGATACATGGCACATGACTAGTTTCCTAAACCTAGCATAAAATTGGACTTTACATGTAATATTTTATGATAGCTACATGTGTTCTATGAAAATTTAAAATTGTATGAACTATTCTCAATCTTCTTACACATGGTTCTTATAACTCTATTATTTTAATATGAGTGATCATGGGAATATGTGAACAATCCATATAAAAGGTGTGCATATATCATTGTGTGTGTGTGTGTGTGCGCGCGCGCGCGTGCACGTGCACACACACACATGTGCATGCACACACACACGCATGCGCGTGTGTGCATGTGCATGTGTGTGCATGCACGTGTGCACACACACACACACACACACACACACATACATATGTGTGTGTGTGTGTGTGTGTGTGGGTGTGTGTGTGTGTACACACACACACATAAATAAAAATATATACATGAATTTTTTTGAGAAAAATTACAGAGAAACAAATTTACATAAGTAATTTTCTTGAGCAATTTTTCAATTTTCCATAATGTGAATGATTTAAGTCTACCATAGTATGAAGTTTGCTAAACTATAGTTCAAGCTCTTTGAAGATAAAAAATATTTATATCCTTGGTCAATAATCATGTCATAAGTGATGGATATGATTTGACACATGTCAAAAATGTTTTAAATAAAAAAAATCTAATGACTATTATCATTCACATCATTATAGTACTTCAGTAAAATGCATATGAGGTGTATTCATTCCTATGTTCCCCTTCTAAAATTTCAAATTTTAATTAAAATTTTCAAATATTTACCATGAGGAAAATATGGCATTGATTACTTGTTATCAATTAGCCACCACTGATAGGTATCTCAAAGTTGAAAATTTAAAAAAATAATGGATGGATGCATAACATAAAATCTTCCCGCTCTATTCCCTATGGTAATGCAAGGTACATACTTTAATTATGTATTAATTTTATTAATGCATGAAATAATAATATACAAACATCAAAGTAGGGGAGTTATTTAGACACTAAATTTTGGTACAAACCTTCTTATTTCATTATTTTCAACATTTATTTGTGTATATTACTCATCACCTTAAATTAGGGACTTATTGAAACTTGCTTGTATTCATTATTATTATTTGTTTGGAATTGTGGCCTTATTCTTTTATATTTTTATCATATTATCATTTTATATTATTCTTGTGATCATTTTTTCATGTCCTCTATCTATCTATAGGTTTTTCTTCATCTAGGACATGAACAATGGTCTATTGATCCCATCCTCTACATTTTTTGGGCCCTTATAACTATGGTTGCATATTTTTAATGTTTTTATTTTATTTTATTTTTTCATTTTTCCATTAATTTTTTATATGTTACATGATAATAACTCATTAATTCAAAACATGAGAATCTTATATATATAATACATATATGAGAATTGTATCAATTTGTGTGTATCTCATCTTTCAATTAATAAATATATTTTTAAATATTGAGGTTTCATGATAGTTTCCAATCTATTTTTTTATTTTCCAAAATTGGCAAAATTTACATTTATTTATATCTAATCAAGGGCTTGTATCTTGTACCAAATTTGATGGATGTGAATGTGAATGTAATTTAATATCACCCTTAGGGAGAGAAGGTAGAGATATTCTCTTAAAATTTTGATTCATATAGACATGAGCTTAGAGGGGTATGGTCATAATATGTAGGATACAAAGCCTTAAACCCCACCTTAATGGATTCCCAACCCAACTAATTCTTATGTACTCTTTTTTATAACATCTTATGGAATGCTAGGTCAAATATAGTGAATGAATGTTTCAATTAATTTTTACCTCTAGTTCTAAAAATAACATGTATAAGAAGTAATAAAATCCAATGGTTCACAATACCATAGATTTATATAACCCATAAAATAATTTAATATAGATATAAAACCAATTTGTGTTATGAGTGCCTAGGACCATGCACATGGGTGGGAAAATACATGTTAGAGGTAACTCACAATTATAAAGAATCAATATGCACATAATAATTTAGATATATAAATAAACACACATTAAATGGAGATGAATTATTATGATTGCATAAATGTAAATTATGTTTAATGTAAATGAATAGGGAAAAGAAGGTAGAGGAGAAAAATTCATTATGACATAGTATATACACATAGCATGTTATTTTTTACTATTAATGTGAATGGAATACCACTTGGCTAGATGCATATGGTACATATTTATACATGAAATATAATAATCAATTTTAATTGTTTTTAGTTATAAATTACATGATTACAAGTCATTTATACTTGTTGAGTGATGATTGAACTTTCAAGCACATGAAAACTAAATTCTCAATTGGGTAGCTAATATGAGCTAGTTTGATAAGATCCATTTGGAATTGCATGAATTCAAAGGAAACTGACACATGGGAATGTTGGATTAAGGCTTATAAGACTGTGAGAAAGTGTGATTTTACTTTATGATACTGTGAACAAGTGTGAATGTGTTGTGTGAGACTGCAAGTAAGTGAGAATGAGATGTGTAGAGCTAAAATCAAGTGAAAGTGTGTTCTATAGGAATGTGAGAGGCATGTAAACTTCATAAGTGTACAAAGGAGAAGTGTACTTGGTGTAGTATCTATGCATGGATGATTTTCTATTTTTTGAATAGAAATGGTCTCCATTGCATCCATGTGTAATTTTAGAAACTATAATTTAATTTGTTGAGAGTTGTACCACTTATATTGATTAAAATGTTTCCATACTTTAACTAGTTTAAAATAAAAATGTATGACATGGTATATGTGCATGTCTATCATCTCAATAATCTAATCCTTATATGTGGGACACAAGTGTTAAGGATTGAGATCAGAAAGATGTTGTGTCACTATTGACTCAAGAAGTGGATTAACATAAGGTTGTAAAAGACCCACATTAAATATTGGGTGCATTTCCAAGTATAGAGGTAGATCTAGAATGAATGAATTCTAACTAGTTGCACACAATATGGCGTAAGGACCATAGTGCAAAGGTTTGATCTTCTAGTGTGGACTATTAAAGTGATCTATTTGAAGGTGTAACCATATTTTTTAATATAACTCATAATAAATGAGCTATGGGATGTGCATCATGACACTCCTTATACTTTGTTTGAGTGAGAGAAAGGATACGCTAAACTTGATAATGGATATATTATATTTGATTCATACAAGCATCAATTTTGTTCACCTTCCATTCATTTACGTGTAAATATTTATTGGTTGGTGTATGGTAGGAGATGTATATAGGTTTTATAGGAGATAAACCATGACATGCATATAATGGATTATGCCCTTTAGAGATATGAATATATTTATATAGGCATGTTGAATGTAATAGTGATTTTCATATGAAGTTCAAGCATATGTTTAGTTTTAAATTCAAATACTATGAACAAGTGTGTGATTGAAAACTTCTATTTGTCCATCTATCAAAGGATGAAATATTTTTAATAGTCTAATTTTATACCCATAAAGTCCCATAATGCCTAAAAAAATGACCCACAAAGTGCATATCTCGATAAGAGATGATGTATGTTGGGAGTCCAAATTAAAACTAAACATGATTGAATAAGGCTTTGACATTTCCAATTACATAAATGCATATCTTATAAGTCACCGTGATAGCCATAATTGAAAACATATCTAGTATTAAAAAAGAAACATCATGTTGGTGTCTCATTTTATACAATCTAATCATGAAATCCATGTTGATATATTCCCATGGCCAAGATGGATATGGTAGAGGTTTGTAAGGTCCTCACTTGCTTTTTGTGGGTTTGGTGATTCAATAAGGAATGCAAGAATTGATGTGATGATCAACATATGTGAACTTGTGTGTCTATTAGAATTTGAAAATGAAATGTAATTAAAATATTTATCATGTCAAACTGTCTCAAGGTCTTAGCATAATGTACTTCCTAAATGGATATTTTGTGAGGTGAGATATCAGAGACAAAGAGACTTATAAGCTTGTAGAGAATTTATAGGGACAAGTATAACTCTATAAATTATTTACCTTATGAAATGTTGGTATAAATATTTGAAAATTCTTAATCAAATGAGTAGATGTATACCTAGTCTATGGATTTGTGGCCATGTGTCCAACATTGTAATGAACTTGTGAATAAAAATCAACTAAGTAAATATGATACCTTTTTACCCTTCCTTTTATTTTTTTGTTAACGAGATGGAACTACTATAGTTAAGTTATACATAACATGTAGTGCATGTTCTATTACTTGTTTTTTATTTGTAAGAAATGAGGTGGATTATGATTGGAATGAAAAACCATATCCTTCCCCAAGATGTCGTGACACCATTGCTTAATTGATTTCACATCAAAATACAAATTTATTTCATAGGTGAATTACCTTTTCACCATTTTTATGAATGATATGCAACCTAATGTCTATGTTGTATGAGTAATGGATTGATTTCATAGTTAGATGCATTGGTGTGAAGTTTACAAGAATGGGAAAATTTATGAATTTTGAGTATATGAAATATGCAACTACATTTATCAACTGTCTCAAAATAATGATATATCATAAGATTCAATTAATACTTGTAATTTATACATGTTATATGTCTAAGTGGTGAAGATATGTGCGATAAAATAATGATAAACCTATGGTATAAGTTTGAAAGTCAAATAAAATCCTAAATTTTATGATATTATAGCTAGTTGTCTAATCTTAGATCACTTTGATCTTTTATTGGTCTACATGAATTTTTACATGGTCAATGATGTAGCTATAGTTTTAGATTTACACAATGCCAAATGTACACTTTAATAAGTTTGCCTACAACTTGTGTTGACATAAGTTATCTAATACATGCATGATATGTTCTACATGATCCTCTTAAGTCTTGATAAATATGATAATTTCATCCAAATAGATGATAAAAAATGAGTCAAGGAAAGACATGACAATATCAGACATCTAGTGTATAAAACCTTTTCATGTACTAGTTACATTAAAGGGAATGAACATCCATTCATATAATCCTTCCCAAGTTTTAAGGCTATATTCTAGATGTCTTAAAGATGGAATAGAACCCAATAGTAACTTGGCATCACTTCATTCTTGGTGAAGTATTATGTACCTCTAATTTTTCCATAATATAATCAATATGTGGTAGTGGATATCAATTATTTAGCATGACTTTTGTTTCATGTATGATAGTTTATATAAATTCACCAAGACCCATTCTAATTGGGTGTGAGGAATATTAGGATCCTAAAAAGATAAGAACTAGGCATAATCTTTCATTGATTGAGGAGATTTTGTATTCTGTAATAAATTTCATAATATTCACAAAGTGATATGTGATACATAGGGTTGATTTATATGGAATATATATAGAACAAATCAATATGGTTATTTACTATGCAATGTATTAGAAGGCCTTCAAGATATGTGAAAAATTAGTTATGATATTTCATTAACTTGGTGATTTATTTCTACTAAAGTGTTGATTGTGTAGTGTGTGTTACCAAAGCTTGATTTTTATCATGCACCCATTTACTAGGATGAACCATGAGTAACACTAACTTATGCATGTGTGAAAAGTGTTTATGATATTTCTTAGTAGATACCAAGGTTACTTTTTTCATTAGAGATGACTGAAAAAGGTTTAATAATTGGTATTTTATGTGAGTATTATAACATTGTGTCATAGATTGATATGTAGCTTCATGGTTATACAAACATGACCTTCCTAAAAAATGTCACATACTTACATACATGAAATTTTATAAGTGATGGTGTCATCCATAGGCTTGAATTTATACTTGAAGGTGCAATATCATTGGAAATGTATTTCTTTCCCCTAATATATCCACTTTAATGAGTATGGCTTGTGATGCAAAGCAGTGGTAAGGCTAAAGTGTTGAGATAATTCATGCAAAATTAATTTTTTTCTAATTACAATTGTTGATAATGACATGAAGGGGTTGACCCTTCACCTAAAACTTGTTATGGAAAATCTATTTTTTCTTATCAAAGGCGTATATTGTATTTATGTTAGTCATTATACAATTATAATGTATATTAGTGTCATCCATTAGTGTGGGACCTAATTATAAGGGTAATCTAGGATTGTTGTGAACAACATTAAAATTCATCATTAATGTTAAAATGATGATGATGGCTACCACCATTCATAAAAAATATTATTAAATTTGTCTTAAGTAGAAATTATAGGATAATTTGAGTTCTATGTAGGCTTATTGGTTACTCTCATTTGTAAGAAGTACCATGTTTCTATCAAAAATATTAAAATTAGGAATTATGCATAGGTTGTTTCTTTCATGTGGTGTTGAATGAAGATGTGATATGTTACTTTGTCTCTAATTTGGATTTCATTTTGGTGGCATTGTGATAAAATTTTCCTACAGTGTCATAAGTCACAAATTCCATATTTACATAGATATAAGGTGAAGTCAACTTATGCACGTCAAAATGTTATGATTTTCACTAAATTCATATTACAATTGAACATATTAGTCATGGAATGTGTTGGTTTATTCCTTCACCAAATCATCCTTGCATTGGCACAATTACTATAACATGAGGTATCCATTCTCAAGGTTGAAAATTTGGGAGCAATCCTCAATAAACACATTGAAAAAGGTATTCCAAAACTCAATTATAACACTCTTTTGAACATTTAATGCACTAACATCCTCACACAAATGAACCACTAATATGGATATATTCAACACTATGAAGGTGATATTATTAGTATCAGTGAAAATATTCTTTGGAAAGTATGCCTTGAGCTATAAAACCAAGGCATCTAGTGATTTTATGTCAAAATTTCCTTTTAAAGCTAAATTTTAATATTGAATTTCATTTTTAATAAATTTTCTATTGAAACCATTGTTGATTGAAATGCATAGGATATTAAAAAGTATTTTGGTTGAGTTGCATCACCAATTCAAAGAATTGTAAAAAAATGGTGTGTTATGCCTCTAGTACATTGAAAATAAGAATTTAATTATCTATGGCTACCCTAGGTTGCTTCTAGGTATCAAACATATTAATTTTACTATGATTTTCCTTTGGGTATTCTAAAATAAACTTAATTGACATTCCTTATTTATCTCTTTGTGATCACATGTTTATAGGAATATAAAAAGGATATGGTTTGATACCAATGATCTATGATATGGGGACCTAGGACCAGGCACATAGGGGGACAAATAAGTGTTATAATTAAGTCACATTTATAAAAAGTGAAAGTGTACAAAATAATTCAAATATAAAAATAAATACAAATTCAATGGAGTGGATGTCTGATGCTTGCAGAAATACAAATTCTATTCAATGTGAAGGAATATGTAAAATAATGCAAAGATGTAAAATTCATTATGATAAAGTAGATATTCATAGCATTTTATATATCGATATTAATATTTAAGGCATCCACCTTTCCAAAATGCATATGATACATATATATACATTCAATAAGAGAAGTAGATATGATTTTTCTAAATTACAAATAATATGGTTATAAGTCATTTCATCATCTGTATTGAGAGAAAATTAAACTTCTAGGCATGTGGTAGATAATAACCCAAATGGGTAACTAACATGTTCTAGGGTGGAAAGTTCCACTTAGACAACCACACATTAATATAAATTTAACATGTGCACATGATAGATAACTTTATGTATGGGTGATTACAACTATGAGAAAGTGTGAGTGAGGTGCTCAACACATTAAGTATAAGTGTGTTTCATGAGATTAAAGAAAACATGATTTTTTGGCATGGGACTATGATAAAGTACCAATGTGACATGTAAATTTTATTTAAATTATGAGTGTGTTTTATGGGACTATGATCAAGAATCCAAGGTGAAAAGTGCACGTACTATGTAAGTGTAAAAATTATGTGTGCACATGGAACATGAGTTATACTTGGATCAAAAATAATAATACTAGTACAATAATATAACACAAGTACATTGGTAAAAATGGTTAATAAAAAATGTACTACCCAAGTCAAATTTAGGTTTCAATTATATCCATTCATACTCCAAGACCAATATTTTGTGTAGAGGTATAAATACCAATCTAGATCTACACTCATAAATTAGAAATTTGACAAGATTTGATATTCCAAACATTTTTATTTCATATTTTATATTAGGTTTTTATTAAAATTATCGAATTTTATAACTATAATAATTTAGTTCACTATGGAAATATGAAAGTGTCATTACACATTTTAAAATAATACATCTCATTAGTGCAATCATTTTACCTTTTTCTATGTTTAACTCATTAAAAGTGTGAAATAAAAATTATACCAAGTATTTTGACACCCCAATTATGGTATACTTAGTATTATTTTTTTCCATATTGGCTTCACTTGTAAGCATCTCTCATAGAGTCCCCAAATTCAAGAATAAGATATGCAATCCAAAAATTTGACTCAAGATAAATATCCTTAACCTTATTATATTAATTTTGTACATTCTAAAATTATTAATGATCTATGTTTCATTCCATTTATGTTATAAAACATGCTTACTATAATTTAATTTAATTTTAATGTAAGCATTTATTTTTATATTATCCATCACCTAATACCATAAACCTAACTTATTACTTAGTTATATGTTAGTTATAATATAGTCTTCCTTCCTTAGATCTAAATAAATATTGCATATGTAGTTAAAAATAATTATGATCCTTAAATTAAAATATATATTATTAATCACATTAAAAAATGATCTTTTTCATACATCAACAATAATTTTTTATTCATGTCATATTTATGTATTAGTTATTCAACAATCTTCTGAATCTTACTTATTTAGAGGCTTGTATATGTAGAGACCCATTCTCAAGATCAATAAAATATACAAAACAAATTCTTACATAGGAATCAATATATATTAACCCAAATGTATATATATGTTATGAAACATTAATTTTACCCTTTAGAACCAACTCATATGCCTCTTTAAGACCTGATTAATTTCTCATTGTGAATTTACAACATGTAAACATAAGACAAGACATGAAAAATGCATCTATAATAACATTTCATACTTGATTATATAATACCAAATACTCAATTATATCCTTCATCCATTCTATTTATTTATATGAAAATATTCATATCTAACCAATATAGGTGTCTAACCACTTATATAGTTCAACTGTAAATTTTATAAATAACTCTATGCAAATATTAATTCACATTTTCCTCAGGTCACATATCAGTGCTAGTGATATTCATAATGATTATTTCTCATCAAAGTTAAGAATGAGTTAATGGAACAAATCCTCTAATATATATTGATTCACATTTCATATCGTACCATAATCTAACTCCAAGAAATATAAATAGGTCCTAACAATGGATCAAAAATGTTGGGAGTTAATTTGGGGAGTTAGGGGTCGGGAATAAAAAATAATGATGCATAAAAATATTAATATATATGTGATACTTTATATTATGTCTCATCCAAAGCATATTATAGAACATGGGCTCTCATAAATTTTTTTTACTATTTAGTAGGATGTTATTTAGGTTCCATGTTATCTTAAAAACACCTGGGCTTATTTCCATTAAAAAATATACCTATACTCAACACATTTTAATTTATTATATATATAACTAAAACTAAAACTATTATTTATCATAATGAATTCATTTATAATAATAAGTTTTGACAAAAATTACATTTAAAATTTATATTCATTCTCATGTGATCATCTCCTTATCCCTCCTTTGGCACTATTATTTAAATCAGCCCCATATATTTCCAAGATTCCTTTTGTTTCGGTTTTAACTCTGTGTTTTAATCTCTATGATCAAATCCTTTAAGTTTTCATGCTTTAAAAATTTATTTGTATAAAAAATTATATGATTTTATTTAAAAAAATATTCAAATTTAGGATATTATACATGTTCTCTAAGGTTAATTATCATATGCATAAATTTTATTGTCTCTAAGGTTAATTATCATATGCACAAATTTTATTGTCTCTAGTTTCATATTTAAAAAAAGTCTTATGTTAAATTATTTTTTAATTTTCATGCACATTAATAAATGGGATTTATCCAAATATTTAATCGAAGGGATTTTGAATTTATGGAATATTATACAACAAACAAGCACACCGTGAAAGAGTGTAGTGTTAAAACTTGGTGGGGATTAATTATTCATCTTTTTAACATTAGTGGGTCTACTTGAATTCTTTGCCATGTAATAGTCCCATCATAAACATTTTATTCCTCATCACTTTTCAAAAAAATACTAGTATGTTAGAATATACTATTTTAAACATAATTCATGTTGTTTTAAAGTATATCTATGTTATTTATAGAATGCTTTTTATTAAAAACATATTTATTATATTGTTTGTTTAATCATTTTTTTAAGGTAAATTTTTATATTATTGTGGACTAGGTTTTATATAATAAAATTCTCATATGATGTTTGTTATAATTGTAGCAACACAGTGATAAAACCTACTCTTATTATTTATACACACACACACACACACACACAAATATCGACCATAATTTAAAAAACTTGGTGATAAAACTAGAAACATGTTCTTATTAACAATATAACCATATTTAAAATAATAATAGCATCTTCACAATAATTTTTTTAAATAATAATATGATATTTTATTCAATTAAAAATTATATAAAAATTATGAAATTAGATAAGGACAACCCATAAAATAATTGACTTTAAATAATTAATTATCAAAAATATTCACTAACAATATCAAAATAGATATTCAATTATTTCTATCATAAATAAAAACTACTATAGTTTTTTTAATCAAGATAAACACATATATGTCGTGGTTAATTAATAAAATGATTTATTATAAGTAGAACATTTAAAACAAATTGGGAACAATGACCATAGTTTTCTAATTCAATAAAATGGAGAGGTAAGAGAGCCAATAACATTGATTTTTTAGAAAATAATGTTTACCATAATGGTGATTATTTTAATGAAAACATAAACATTTATGGGAATGTTTAGTATAATACTATAAAATATTTATGCTAACTAATAATAGTTTAAATTTATTCAATAGTTTATGTATAATTAAATATAATTTAACTCGTGTTCTTACTAATGTTTTTTTTTTAAATATTTTGAATTGTAATCCCGTACAAATCATTGAGGATATCATCATCAAAATTTTATAAAAAATAGTAAAAAGATATAGAAACACAAAAACACAAAAAATCATAGAATTAACTTTTCTACATACTCAGCTTTACTTCTTTAAATGTTTATATATTCACAAAATATCAAATTAGTACAATTAGAGAAAGTATTATTGATTACAAAAGTAAGGTCACAAATTTCTCTGATAGAAACAACCCATTATAAAAACTAACACACAAAGAAGAAACCAATCTATAGAGAAAATAAAGTGAATAAATATTAAAACACAATACCTAGGAGTATAAAAAATGTTTTAGGTTAGTGAACATGATTTTTAGTTATACATTCCATTTAAAATAATGTGTCAAGATATGGATCAAGAAAAAATTTGAGCAGGAACGTGCATTGAATTGATACGGGATAGGATGAGGGCTGCGGGCGTCGGGCGGATGCAGGGCGACCTGCGGATTCTGGGCGAACAGAATTGCGCCCCCAGGGATGAGCGACCTCTGACTGGCAGTGTAACGCAGGAGGCGGACAGGATCTTTGTGTCGGAGACCTCTAAGCTCAAGAAGGTCAACGGATGTCTTCCCAGAAGCCATGAAAAACCTGTTCTGGTAATTTCCCCACACGTTGTGAAGGAGGAGGTTGAATATTTATCCACCCATACCCTAATTTGCAAATTTTTGGGTCTTTGTATTTCGTTAGCGGCCTTGGAAGCTTGGATCAGGTGGACATGGCAGATTGACGGGGATTTCGACATCCTGCTAGCAGGCAACAGCGATTTCATGGTTAATTTTTCCTCTGTTGCAGACCGGAATAGGATTTTCGAAGGAGGCCCGTATTTCTACGATCGAATTGGCCTGTTCCTTAAACCTTGGCATGCTGGTTTTAATCCTGCAGAGGACCTCCCCACTTGTGTTCCACTCTGGGTTCGTTTGCCGAGATTGCCCCTGGAGTTTTGGCGTGAGGACATTCTCCGCCAGTTAGCGGCTACGCTGGGAACACCATTGGCAATAGCGCACCAGACACTGGACAGAAAGGTAATATCGTATGCCCGCATATGTGTGGAAATTAATCTGAACAACCCCTTGCCAGATTCTCTCGAGATTTGTCTGGGTAGCTCCTCATGGATTCAGCAAATCGATTATGAAGCTATTCTGTTTCGTTGCCGTATCTGCCATGTGTATGGTCATCTTCATAAGCAGTGTCCACAGGTGGTTCGTGACTCTGCTCTACAGGGAGATGGGGTTGGAATGCGGATGCCCAATGGCAATGGCGGATCCAGACAGCAGTATCCCAAGGAAAAGCCCCAGGACCATTCAGCAAGCACAGTTAAAGGCAAAAACCCACTTTACCAGCCAAGTTTTGAGCAAGGAGCAAATGGTATAAGTGGTCCTAACAAGGAAGGATTTTCTACAGTTAGACGCCGCACCAAGAACCGTGCGCAGAAAAGGACAAATTTTGACAGACAATTAGAGGTAAACTTTAATCGCTTTGAAGTCCTGGACAATATGAATATTGAAGATGGCATCCCGGATTTGCAACAGGCGGAGGACGAAGGGACTTTGGAGCAACTCGCCCCAGCGGGAGACACTCTTCCTCTGGTGGCACGGCAGTCCCAGGGGATGGATAGTGATACTCAGGGAACTCCCAATATTGACACGCTGGAATCGGGTGAAAAGGAGGTGCACTGGGCGGACTTAGCAAAGGAGATGGAAGCAGTCAGGAATGACAAAAGTTCCTCTTCAAGCCTTGGGCTTATGCACAGACCCTTCAAGAAGGCTACGGGATCCAACTCCTCTCGAGCTGGGCATAGGAAGGACCAGGGGAAGCTTAAAATTACAGGGGATCTTCTAGTAGAGGCAGGGCATGTTAAGCCCCTGGATGAACATTTCTCCCCTGTTCCTCAATGATTGTCCTTTCTTGGAATGTGAGGGGTCTTAATAGCTCTCCCCGTCAAAAAGCTATGAGCAAATTGGTTAGTGCTAATTCCCCTGCTATCCTTTGTATTCAGGGGAGTAAATTTTCAGTAGATTTGTGGTTTTCTTGTATGCAAAAATTTTGGTACTGCAGGTACAGCCAATGTGTTGGAGCATTGGGCAGCTCTGGTGGGCTGGGTATCTGCTGGAACCCAGAGCGTATAACGCCTCTTGGCTGGATGGCCAATAGTTCTTCCCTTTCAATGACTACTGCGGTTAAGGAGACAGGTGAAATCATTCTTGTCACTAATGTTTATGCCCCTGTTGACCTCTCTAGGCAGTGGAAATTATGGGAGCATGTCTGTTACATTAGAAGCTGCCATCCGTATCTGCCATGGATAATGACTGGGGATTTCAATGCTGTCCTCAGCATGGAAGAGAAGAGGGGAGGAGTTGCCCGACTGGGACCTTCTTCTGAGATCTTGAGGCACAATATTGACCTTCTTCGCCTTGTTGACATCAAACCTCTTAATGGTCTTTTCACCTGGAGCAACAGGAGAAGTGGAGAGGATGGCATCTCCAAGCGACTGGATAGATTTCTGGTATCCTGCTACTGGCAATCTAGCGCCACATCTCTTGCTGCGAAAATTCTAGATTGGGGTGGATCGGACCATTGGCCAATCAAGCTTTCTACTTGCCACATTCCTGGACCAAGGAAGCCTCCCTTTAAATTCCAGCTCATGTGGCTCAGAGAACCAGCGCTTCAGGATTTAATGAGGACTTGGTGGAGACAGGGAGGACCTAGCTATGGCACAGCGATGTTCTCTTTTGCTAAAAAACTCCAGTATATCAAGGGGAGGTTGAAGTATTGGAATATCAACAGCTTCAGGAACCTCCATTCTAAGAGGAAGCATGCTCAAGATCATTTAGACGGTATTACCAGACAGATTAGGGACCATGGCCTCTCTGCTGATCTTCATTTGGCTGAGTCTCATGCGGTGAAAGCGCTGGCTGAGTGGGAACTCAGGGAAGAGATATTCTGGAAGCAGAAGGCACGCGTTGATTGGCTTCAGGAAGGTGACAGGAACACTGCCTTCTTCCATAAATCTATTCAGGGAAGGTGGAATAG
Organism: Torreya grandis; assembly: GCA_037957365.1. Classification (NCBI taxonomy): domain Eukaryota; kingdom Viridiplantae; phylum Streptophyta; class Pinopsida; order Cupressales; family Taxaceae; genus Torreya; species Torreya grandis. The sequence goes on along the minus strand of JARHVA010010474.1, from coordinate 8,703 downwards.
GAGCTATATCTCCCACCTGGAGGGCCCGGATGGGGTGCGGCTGATTTCTCAGCAGGACATTTCTCGAGCAGCGGTCCGTTACTTCTCTAACCTTTTCATGGAAGGGCCGTTTCCCCCTGAGGTAGTGGAAAATACAGTGCTGTCTTGCATCCCCTCGTTGGTGAACTCGGAGTTGAACGAATATCTTATGCGCCCTGTGGAAAGGACTGAAGTTGAAGGAGTGGTCTTCAGCATGAAAAGAGGTAAAGCTCCTGGACCCGATGGTTTTCCAGTTGATTTTTACCAAGATTTCTGGGATGTCATCAAGCAAGATCTCTTTGAAGGATACAAGAATCCTATTCCAATAAGGAGATGTTGCGTGCCTTGAACGCCACCTTTCTGGTTTTAATTCCGAAAAAAGAGTAGGCGGACCAGCTGGACCATTTTAGACCTATTGCGCTTTGCAATGTGATTTACAAAATTATCACAAAACTCTTAGCGGAGAGATTAAAAAGATGCCTTCCTTTGATTGTCTCTGAGGAGCAGGGGGGATTTGTTGCCGGCAAGCAGATTCTTAACGAGGTGGTCATTGCTTCTGAAGCCATTCATTCTATGAGTACGTCTCAAGAACGGGCTATGTTCATAAAATTGGATTTGTCTAAGGCCTGTGATAGGGTCAGCTAGAGTTTTTTGGATAAGATCATGCAGGGTTTTGGATTCAGTCCGGCATGGATCCAATGGTTGCTCAGTTGTGTTACTACGCCTTCTTATTCGGTCCTCATCAATGGGCAGCCCACCGAGCTTTTTGGGGCAGCGAGGGGCCTTCGCCAAGGAGATCCGTTATCCCCTTATTTATTATTCTGGCTGAAGGCCTGGGCCGGCTGATAAAATCTCAGGTCTCGCAGAATATAGTGCAGGGTTGGCAGTGGGGAAATGGTTTAACAACGTCCCATCTTCAGTTTGTTGATGACACGATCTTGGCGGGAAAGGCCCGTATTCGGGAGGCGGTTGCTTTCCGTGATACCCTGGATCTATATCTTGATGCAACTGGGCATAAAATTAATGACCACAAATCCTCTATTTTTTTCTTCAACACACCTGGACCTATACAGAGGAGAATAGCGGCTATTTTAAGATTTCAAATTCAAGAGCTTCCGATTATTTATTTGGGCATTCCTATTGTGGTTGGGAGGCAACCACGTCTGTTCTGGCAGAATGTCTTGGATAGACTGAGGCAAAAGGTGAGTCATTGGACACACAGGTGGCTTTCCACCACTGGGAGGGTCACTCTGCTGCAATCAGTGATACAAGCTCTTCTTGTTTATAGATGTATGGTTCAGACTGCTCCGGTTTACTTTCTCAAAGAGTTTGATGCCCTCTCCCGCCAATTTCTTTGGAGTGGCAACCTGTAAAGCACCAAATGGAGTCTGATCAAGTGGGATACTGTTTGCAGGCCAAAGGAGGGGGGTCTTGGGCTGCGCTCGGCCATCCTGGCTAGCCATGCCTTGGCGGCCAAACTGTACTGGAGATGGTGTGCCAACCAGTCCCAATTATGGGCCCGTATCCTGGCTGGTAAGTACTTTCCGGGGGTTGATCCCTCTGACATTGTTCGATTGCCCCTTGAATGAGGTGGCTCCATGATTTGGCGCACCCTTAAGGTTGGGGCTCAGTTGGTTAAACGCAGCCTATTTTGGATTTGTAAGACCGGAGAACAGGCTCTCTTCTGGGAAGACTCATGGGATGGTATGTCGCCGTTATTGTCTTCCCACCCGCATTTGCAGTCTCTTTGTGACATTTTTCAAGCTGCTGGCTGGACCAATGTTGCTCACTACAAGGAGGAATATAACTTGGGCTCAACTATCGGTTTTCATTGGAAAAACTCTTCAGATTGGCCGCCGGGTGGATCTAGGGAGAACAGGCTCGAACTTTCCCAGTTACTTGCTGCCAGACACTGTAACTCTCTTCAGGGTCCGGACGTCCTTGCTTGGGGATGTGGTTCGAATGGTAGCTACTCGGTCTCAGCGGGCTATCAGGCCTTGATTAAACAGGTTTGTGGGGCTGCTAATTTCCTCTGGGGGAAGCAAATTTGGAGTTCCTTCATGTGGCCCAAGTGCAACTTCTTCCTGTGGACGCTCGCCTACAATCGGTGCCTCACATGGGACAACTTGTGCAAACGTGGATTTCAAGGACCGTCTAGGTGTGTTCTCTGCTGCAGGGAGGCTGAAACAGGGGCGCACCTTTTTTTCCTCTGTTCATACACCAAGCGTATTTGGCATAAGTGGTGGGAAGCGTGGCACAGACCCTGCTGGCACGCCTCCTCTCTAACTGAATTCTGGGCTCGCCTGGGTCCCCTAGCTTCCAAAGCGCCTTGTCTCCAGGCTGCATGGCATGCTGGACCTGCATTCATTTTGTGGAATGTATGGATTGAGCGGAACAACAGGATATTTAGAACTGAGCGGCGTGACAGCAATGCCATATGGGAGAAGGTCCCCTGTTCGCTCCAAGAGACGCTAGCTGCTAAGGCCATTAGCACGGATGGGCTGGCGGCCGACGAACAGAGCATCCTCTTCAACATTGCTGGTAAGTCTTTGAAATTCCCTGCCTTTCCTTCTACTCTTCGCAATGCTAGTGGAGACCGGCGAATGCCCAGGCAGGTGGATAGAAGGGGTCGATGGACTCCCCCTTCACCGGGATTTTTAAAAATTAACACCGATGGCTCTTCGAGAGGGAATCCTGGAGAAGCTGGCATCGGAGGCGTCGGTCGTGACAGTTCTGGAAATCTCTGTTTTTTCTTTTCCGTCTATAAGGGATGGCATTCCAATAACTACATGGAGGCGCTTGCCATCCTTCAGGCCATCCAACAATGCTGTCAACAGGGCTGGCAGAATATTATCTGCGAATCGGACTCCCAGATTGTTATTGATTTGCTTAATAATCGTAACTTTGATAGAGCTGAGTGGCGCTTGGCGATGGTTGCTCAGCAGGTTCTTCAGGTGAGTAATGGTCTGGTGTCGGTGAGTTTCAGGCATATTCCTTGTGAATGGAATGGGGTCGCTGACTGTTTGGCCAAATGCGCTGCAGAGCAAGGGCCCCATTGGGAGATTTTTGATTATGATCTGCTGCGTTTGACCTTTTCCCAGAAGCTGAGTCTTTTGGTTGAGTAGGACAAGCCTGTGTAATGTTTCTGGTTTCCGCTGTTCTTGAATAAATTTTTACCCCGTTCAGTAAAAAAAAAAAAAGAAAAAATTTGAGCATGAAAGATAAAAACACTTTACATTCATGATATTTAACAACTAATAAGTATATTATTATTGAATAAGGTATATACATATGTTGGTCTAACTATATCATTGAGTTTATAAAATTACTTTAAATAAATCACATAGATTTATTTATTAAATATAGTAATTTCATTCTTGATCAAAAAATCAAGTAGAAATGGAATAAAAAATTCCACACCTAGCATAAAACCTGATAAATTATTATGGCCATAAAAATCCAACACTAAAAAATTTACAAGATAAAATGTTCAAACATAAAAGTGCCAATAAGAACTAACATAAATAAATAATTAATGCTAAGGATGATTATTCCATGATTTATAATAAACCGATTGATGAATGAGGAAGAAGAGAACAAGGAGGATTTTCAAGTTCATTGACCTATCTACCATTGACAAATAAATCTATAATATCAAGTAATAGTTTCAATCCTCTTTTTATTCATTTTGTTTTTATTATTATCCTTCTCTAAACCATTAAATTTAGAGGAGAAACAACCATGGAAATCCAAATAAATTATCCATATGAAATATATATATATATATATATATATAACAATTAGATGTATAAATTTAACCTACATGACTACTAGTAGGAAATGGATGCATGTAATTAGAAGTGTAGACAAAACATTAATTCATGAACTACATTGAGATTTACTATGTTCCCTTTGTCCTTTCACTCATTCCAAATATTTTTTCCAAGATTATTCAATGAGTGAGAACTCTAACTTCAACACCCAAGGTCACACTATCTAATTGCACTTAAAAATATAACATAGTATTAGATAACATGCAAACTATGTTAGTGATAATAAAATACTTTTTGATATCTTTATGATTTAAAAGAACATATTTGATATATTTGTCACATCCAATTCTTATATAAATAATTAAGCATTAATTAATGGATTATATAATTATATTTATAGATATAATATTTATTTTTTAGTTAGATTATTGTACTATTTGATGCGACAACATTATTGCTTAATATCTTTCTTGGTAGTTTTTTCTATGGTTGGTATTCTATATGATCAGGTGGATTGATTTAATGTTCAAATATTATTATTCAATAGTTTATTCATAATTATTTTTTAATTTTATCATGAAGTGGGATAACTACCTTTTGTGTTTGTTGAGGTGGATGTCAAACCCATCTACCCTCTATACTAAATCGAGAGAGAGTATCATTAAAGAGGGGAGATAATATGGTGGCAAGAATGTAGAGAGAATGAAAACAAAAATCCTTCACACACCACAATTAGTTCCTGCATATCATTATTTGTTTTCATTTGTATTTGATTTACTTATGTCTGTTAGTATCTTGATATTTTGTGATGTTTTCATTTATGTATTTGATATAAAATGAATACATTATTGATTTAATTTCTTATATGGATGATTACTTTATTTGGTTTATCACTTTATTAATTATGTATAATTAGGATAGGGTAAGTTATTACTTGTCTCATTTGATTATATGCTGACCATGACAAAAATTATGGTATATTCTAACCTATTTTACTATTGATTCCTTGGTATATTGTGGCATGAGTTGATAGTGAAATTTAGTGTACTTTTATAAGTTGATAAAATTGTGCCTTAGACTTAAAACCCATAATCTAGTCTAAATGTTCCAAAATGGACTATAGATTCATAGTCAAAACGTATAAAAAATGTAATAATATTAAACCTATGTTTGATTATGAATTATGGAGAAGTTTGTAAAAACCTTATTATGATTAGAATATTCTTGAAAAAATTTTAATGGTAAAATTTGGTTTATTCAAAATGGTTATTATTTGGAATAATTTGGAAAGTCTTTCTAGGGTTACATGGTTTATGATCATTACATTAGTTGACCTAGCTTGCATGGTGAGAATTATGGTAGTCATGCTAGGATAAAAATGAGTATTATCAAATAAAACTACAAGTATAATTATTATAGCATGTGGGATTTAAGGAATTGGTTTGACATGTAAGAAAAAATAGAATAATAAGAAGGTGAAAAAGAGTTTGGAAGGAGATATACACTAGACAAGGAAAAAAGAGGAGAAAGAGTAAAATGAGTGGAAGAGGATAAGCTCAAAATTATTGGTGAGAGAGGGTTTCTATGTCTTACATGGGTCCTCTACAAGGATAAGGTGCAAAATTTTCTAGGTTGGTTAATTACCTTATTTTGAAAATTTAATAGTAAAGGAAAGATGAATAAAGGAACAAGAGAAGGTTTTGCCTATTCTTGTTTGGACCATGGAATTTGTGCATTAACAAGTTAGTAGAGAAAAAAACCTTAGTTGTGAGTACTATAAATGTATAAATGGAGAATATTATATTTCTAATTCTATAGAACTCATGGCTAAGCCATGAATATTAAAGGATAATCTAGTTCTATGTGTTATTAGCTAGTTTAAATATTTTATAAATTGGTTGTAGGTTTAAAGAGAAATCTAAGTATTTTAATTAAATTATCTAAATTCTATAAATTCCATAATAGAAACAAACCCTGATAGGGTGTTGGGATTTGAGTTGTATATATATATATATATATATATATATATATATATATATATATATATATGAAAATTTAATTGGACCTTATGTCTTCAATTTGATGCATTAAGCGACTAGGCATCGGTACTTTGAGTCTATCGATGAAGACTGATTATTAATTAGGGAGTAGTAACATTTAATTACAAATCCCAATTTTTCTATTTTTTTCAACTGGGTATAATCAGTGTTGTGGTTAACTATCATTCAAAAGGAATTACCTTGCATAAGGAAGTGAGATCAAACTAATTGTTAAAATAAATAATGGCTAGTAGTTCATTAATAATATTATAGATGAACCTTTGTGAACATCACCTAATTGAGTCATTTATGATGAAATGTGTATAAGCATTTATTTTATTATTTTAAGGATCTATTAAATTGGTAAATTTAT
>JARHVA010010473.1:0-166218 GCA_037957365.1 Torreya grandis | reverse complement strand
ACTTTCCCCCTTTTAACCCTTTTCCATATAGTAGCATTAGTTTATCTTATCCATCAAGAGGAAGCCAACCTTCTCTAGAGGTTCAGCTCCATCATAGGTGACCCACAACCTAGGGTTGTCTATATATTATGGCTTACTTGGATGGAGCCTAAAGAAATTTATCTAAGGGTGTAAATTAATACCATAACAGTTTTTGACATGCCTAATGGGACTTACTAAATTGTTCACTAGTGAAGAGTTATGGTGTTCTCATTATCTAATCAACCTTTAGAGGCATGTGTGTAAACATAAATGGTAACTCTAAACATTTATCAACTAGTTTAAGTAGCCTAGGTGCCTAATAATCATTATTTGGTATGTATAATCAACCATCTTTTGATTAGTATGATTATTATCTACCTTAGCATCACACTTATTAGGAAAATAATGTTTATGTATTCCCCCAAGTGACCCTCAAATATCCTATCAGCCTTATCATGGCCTTTTCCCTCTTACCCATGTATCTGACCAAGGTTAACCTCCTTTGCATTTAAATCAATCCTCTAATTTCCCTTGTCAATACTAGGCTTATCCTATGACATCCTTGTCAGGAGTAAAACAAACATTATTAATTTATATTGAGTTGATAAGGGAGATTGGTATGGTTTTGGATTTTTTTCTAGTCATTCCTATCCATGTTATATAAGAGGCAAGGAGTGTTCTTCAGTTGGTTAAGAACAAATGGTCAATATTTTAGGGTGAAAAATGGTCATCTTGTAAGGATGAGGACATAACAATGATTAAAATCATGGTCCAAATATAGACAATATGTTGATATATTATGAAGATCAATAGGATCTTTTGGATCAATCTTATGTGTCCTCTCCCCTCCAAGATCCTCAAGCTCATCCTTCAAAAGTTCCTAATCATCCCCCTAGTCAACCTTGTTAAACTCCATCCTTATCAAAAGTTAGAGAGGTAATATTGGACCAAGGCATAATAATCATGAAAATAAATAAGGGGGTTAAACTTGGACAATAATTACCTATTCAAGCCATGGAGGGGATAAGGACATTCTTTCATGAGTTTTGGCATGTGTGGGCATCCATTGAATAAGATAATTATCCACATGTTGAGAAGAAAGAGATGGAAAAGTAGGTATTATCCATTGAAAAAGTGTTTGAGTAGTGGGAGAAAGAGTATGTCAACTTGATCCAACTATTTTTCCCTCTCATACCCCTATGTCCATTCCCATTCAAGAACACAAAGCCATCTCATCATGGATCTTCTCTAACACATTTGACCCTAGCTATGTCATGCCCTCACTTGTGAGACCACCCTCTACTATAACCATTCAAAAGGAAGAAAAGGTGTTTGTTCCCTACTGATTTCCATCATGGAAATTAATTCAAAAAGTCATAAAAAATGAGGAGGTGTTAGTTGAGGTAGCCCAAGCACCAATTCAAGAGCCACCAAAGAGACCATTCAAAGTCCTTAGCTAGAAGAATACTCTCGTAAACTATAAACAAGGTGAAATTATTAACCCTCCCACCATATCCCTCTTGGATAAAGAGCCTATTATACAAAGGATAAAAGAGGAGCTTTCAATCATAGGTGAACCTAAAGAGGATAATGCAAGCATCTATGATGAGGAGATCCTGATAGGTAGCCCACTTCATTTTAAATGGGAAGAATTAGGTTTGGACCAACATTCTTAGCATGGCTTTGACACTAATGAATTATATCTTGATGAGGACAATACTCAAGTTAAAAATAGAGTAGACCTTGAATGGATTACTGAAGGTCCATTTTATATAGATGAAGAAGAAGATCAAAGCTAGGAACTAGAGGTTGGTTCACTCTAGGATGAGTTGTCAAATTAAGTTAGCCTTGATAGTTTAGATCAAGAGGAAAGCAAATAATAACTTGAGAAAGAAAAGTGTAATATTTTAGACCCTAGATGGTTAAATAAACCCTCATTTGTAGTTGAAAATTAAGATGAAACCTTAAGTGAGGTTGGTAAAGAATACATCTCAAGTGCTCAAGTGATGTAATTTAATGAACATACCAGTGAAGAGCATCAAAAGCATGACGATTCAGACCTTGCTTGCAAGGATGAACTCCCCTATATTTATAGGAAGAATACCAATCTAGATACTATAGATTGAATCTTGGTGAGGTTGATTGACATCCTTTCCAATGACTAAGAGGAGGCTACCTTCTGGGATGAACTTGAATATTTTTATTCAAGTGTGGATGACATACCTATACCTTTAGGTAAACAAGTCCAAGAAGTAGATGACCAAAATGTGCATATTAAAAAAATGATCATAATGAGTCATCAGAGGTTGAAATTACAACTTTGGTCACATTAGAGGACTTGTTTGAGATCTTGGGAGTAGGATATGTTCTTCTCCAGGAAGACTATGATCTTATTGTGCTTAAGGAACATAATGATGGGGCATAAAAATTTAGGATCCAAGTAAAATATGATTTATAAACATTTTTATTGATAATAGGATGTCTTATCAGGTACCTAACCTTATTGGAGGATGACAAGGATAAACCATCACATGTTGTGCTTAATTCAGAGCACAAAATTGAGCCATAAAAAGAGAAGGTTGCAAGTGCTTATATAATATAATATGAAGCAATCCTTGAATAAATGGACTAGTATGTCTACATTGGAGATATGTTTGTCCTATTTTATCCACTTGAAAGCATGCCAAAAAATTAAGCAATTAGGCATCTTAGCTCACCTATCATAAGCTCTCAAAAGCTAGGTGCTTTCCATCCTAGTTCATCACAAGTGAGTGATAATACATCTTTTCCATTTGATCTAGGAGTAATATACTTGTAAATTACATCCCCGTACATATTAAAATAGTTTTCTTGTTTTCCTCTAAGTGCCTTGTGCACATTATTTTCTTGTTGTATGTTTCTTTTTCCATAGTGCCTTGGGAACTTTGTTTTATTTTTTGTTGTTCCCATTAATTTAATAGGAATTTATCTAGAGTGGCATCCTTGCATCATTTTATGTCAACTAAGAGAAAATACTTGTGACTCCATGCCTAATGGATTAGACAAGGTAACTGGTCTAGGTTTTCAAGCATAGCAGGCATGCTTCCTTATGAGTCACCAAATATGTTAGCCAAATTTGGCCTACATACCTTTTACATGGATAGCTCAGCTAAGTAGAGTTCTTGATTGACCAAATGATCAAATGACTTGAGCAAGTAAAAAAATATGGACCAAACCATCATTAAGCATCAAGTAGAAATAAAAAGATTAGTCTTGTTACACATTTCATAAATTTACTTAGGAGGTCAACCAAAGCTAAATGATTGAAAACACATGGTGTTTTTTTATTCCTTGATCATGATCTTTAAATTTCATATCTTGATGTCTTTTCTATCTCAAGATATAAAGGTTCAAATTTATAATTGTAGAGTGAAACGTGCATGGAGACATCAATTTAAAGCTACAAAAAATAGTTATTTGAATTCAAATATTTCAAAGATGAACATGTAATTGATAAGTGTCCAAATATCATAAGCTAATATCAAATCTAATAGCAAGTGGGTAATCAATAATGTCAATGGACCCAAGCATATCTACAACATTCATTTAATCATGTGATCAAATATCAATGGTGAACATTAAGTCAAAAGGTCAATGTATCCTAAGAATGAACATGAAGCTGGAAAATGTCAAGATCTTAGGTTCTTAAATGAAGATATAATAGTGTGCATTGATTAAAAATACCAGTATGCTCAAATAGATCAATGGTGTGCAATCCATCATATGAAGTTAGATCAATGATGAGTGAGAGGCCAACAAGTCAATGAATCTTGAAGACAAATGTGTAGTTTTTAAGTGTCATGACTACAATAGCTTCTAGTTAAATTAATGGTACATGTTTAAGATGTGAAAATGAAGATCTATAGTGCATGTAAGGTTAAATAATTATTATGATCCACAATATGAATGAGGAGCTGATAGATAACATAGTTTAGGAAGTCTAGATCAAGATCGATGGTCAAAATTAAAAGTTGAAAGCCAAAAGACTTCAATAGAGAATAAATGCAACCTAAGGGCAAATATTTCAAAGGATGCCATTGAAGCTTAGTTGAGACCTCTATTCGAGGATCCAAATCATGTAGACTTAGTTTTCCTATGTTTTCAATGTTGTTTACAACAAGTCCTTGGCTTTCACAAGTTTCATAGGTAGAATAGGTTTGTTTAGATCTAAATAGAGATCAAGAACAAAACTATGTGGTCTGTAGGCTTTTCATTGATAAGATAACAATAAGAAAACCAATAAATCATATTGGTTTTCATCTATAGTAGACCTATGTTTAGATATTGAAATGGGGTGGATATGTGATTATGAAGTATTGTCTCATCTTCAAATATAGTCACATCCTTGACAAATAGGTAGTTGTTGCTACTCAAAATAGACATAACGTGGCTATGTCAGGTCTAAATATATGAAGATTTTATCCTCATAAAAAATTCAAGTGGAAGATGGCATAGAGTCCCAAGGTGGATATTTGGTAGTTGGAGAAATTAGCTAGAAAATTTAATAGAATTTTATGGTGCCTAAGGGTTTCTCTTCATAACAAGATCACGAATCATCACCTTTGGTAAATTTTTATCCTCTAGTGTGTTTTTCATTCAATGAAATGATTTGGAGGCTATTGGGACAAAAAAATATTGCTTATCAATAAATAATTGGTGTTAATTTGATCAAAATAAGGTGGTATCTCATTTAATGATTTTGGATGGTGTGTTTTTCTCTCTCCTTCCCTTTCTATGTATCACCCATTCTTTCCATTTGTAACCTCTCTCTCTCTCTCTCTCTCTCTCTCTCTCTCTCTCTCTCTCTCTCTCTCTCTCTCTCTCTCTCTCTCTCTCTCTCTCTCTCTCTCTCTCTCTCTCTCTCTCTCTCTCTCTCTCTCTCTCTCTCTCTCTCTCTCTCTCTCTCTCTCTCTCTCTGATTTTAGATTCTTAAAAAGACTCTTTGAGCTTGAAGAGAAAGGGAATTTTTGAGATAGTGAAAAATATACTCATCTTGATTAAACTAAACCCTATCAATAATTTATAAGAACTACCTCTTGATGCAATAAAATAATTTATTTACCTATCTCTTGCCTTAGATTTGTATTAAGTGAGTTGTGCATGATGGCATAGTGAAGGAGAATATTTCTCATCTATTGTCCTCCTTTATGACCTCTTTTAGGGTGTTTTCATTTTTTTTGTAGGTTTAGATTAGTGTTCTACCTAAGACTAGTCCATGAAATACTTATTCACTAAGCTAGATTGTGAGATTGTGTGAGCTAGAATTATCTTTTATAGATCTAGTGTGGGTTCAAGCTTATATAAGTTTCCAATTTTTATTTGGTAAATCACCTTGTTAGCTTTCTTAGGATCCCTTTCCCCCTTTCTAACCCTTTTCCATATAGTAAAATTATTTTAAGTGATCCATCAATAGCAAGTTGTCCTTCTCTAGAGGTGTAACCCCATCATAGGTTACCCATAGCCTAGGGTTGTCCTAATATTATGGATTAGTTGAAGGGATCCTAAAGAACTCTCTCCAAGGGTGAAGATTAATGACATAACAATTAGGAGGATTAGATTTCATTCCCTTATTTTGAGAGAGTTGGCTTCCCTCTAAATCATGAAGGTTACCCACCAATGTAGAGATGAGTTCATTTTTAGTAGAAGTGGTACTCTTTATAGGAACCTCCTTTGTGGGAGAAGTTGTAGGGAGAGGTTGGTAACTGTGAAGAGATTTGTTTTTGGTAGGGGCTTGAAGAGGAGATATTGGATTTGTTTTCAGTGGGTTAGATGACTTTTAGTTATTTTTATAGGGGTGTGAGGTTTTTTACATTCTATTCACTTCATCCTCTAAATAGTATATTCTCTCAATATATTGATAATATTTAGTAGAGATTTTCACATCTAGATTTTACAAACTAATTGAGGGCCTTATTTCCATGTGAGGAGTGGCTCCATCCTCACCAATAAAATTCATGTTGTCATAATCAAGATGGTTATTAATAGTATATAATATGTCCCACACTTCATGGATAAGTGTCCTAGATGTGGTTTATCATTTGGGGTTGGGATAGTCATGAAACTAGTATTCTATGTTTTGATTGGAAGTGTTATTTTCCAACTAACTAAAAAACTTCACTAGGGAGTTTTTTAATTATCCTATAACCTTTTATGGTAATATATCATTCTATATCCTATCCAATCATATTAGGGAGGTATAAAACTACCCACATAATATATAGGAGGGAGGATAAAAATGGAGAAGAAAATATTAACACAAAAGGATAAGACTTTCATGTTATATTCACCAATTTATGTACATGCATAATAAATAGGCTAACTTGTGCACTTGACTTTTTTATTTCTAGATGAGATAACCAATGTAATGGATAGATGGATGGGTGAATCTATGGATTGGGTTGATTGATTTGAGGAATAGAGTTTTGTATGATAGGTGGCAAGTGATGCTTATGATGTTACTAGAAGAGATTGTCTACATCATTATGTTTATTGAGGGCATCTAATTTGGAAGAGATAAAACTCTAAGGTCCCTTTGTGTTAGTGATAATGATATAATGAATCTCTTAATCAATGTTGGGAATAATGAAGTGGGTATGACTAGGTTGGATGACTTAGGTGATTTGATAAATCCTATTAGGTTGACTATACCTAGTGAGTGTCATACACAAATTGAATGAAAATATGATGATACTAGTCTCCATAAGGAAATCAAATGGAAGGTGAGTGGTTAAGCTTGGATGGCATTGTATCAACGACCTTAATTTTGGGTTAAAATGACTATGTGAGGACTAGGGATTAAATATTGCTCATCAAGAGCATCAAGAGAGTTAAAAATGAGGTTTAGAATGGATTTGGAGTGAAATACCTCTAATCTAATTTTTGAATTAATGTCACTTTCTAAATTACTTCCAAGAATAAGAGATTTAACCCTAGGGAATAGACCTACTCTAGCAAGGTAAAGATGCTTTGGAAGTGTCATGAAAGAGAAAAGAATTTTTTTTATTTTTGTAATTAATAATATTATTTTGTATATATAATGTTTTTAAAATGGTATACTTGTTATTATGAGAGGTTGTAACAAGGTTTAATGCTCGTGCTCATTTTAACAAGGTTTTTTTGGATGTTTGGGACTGTTTTGATAATGTTTTAAAAATAAAGTGAATTAATCTAATTGATATAAAAATAGAATGATGAAATCAAAAAATCAATTAATACTAAAATCAAATGATTCTTTTTCAATGTTTTATATTCATGAAAATTTAGAACTAAAATTCTGAAGGAAATATTCAAGTGTTGATTTTTCCTATTTTTCTTAGGTCATAAGATGATTTTTTAATGCAATATAAATGATATAATTTTTTTTATATTTTATTTTAAAAATTATATGAAATATTACTATGCAATTTATTTTTTTTAACATGCAAATATTAAAATCAATTTTTTAAGTTGTGGCAAGGACTCTTACCAAGAATTCAAATAAATATCTTCACACATGCAAGTTAGAGATTAGTTTTACAAAAAAATTAATTTTTTAATATGAAATATATTAGTCTATGGATAAAATAATTTCAAGATAATTTTACTATTTTTTTAATATAGTTATCTAAAATAGTTGTCTTTCACTATGTAATAATAAAATTCTAGATCTAGTATGCTAGGTTTGACTATCTAGGTTGTCTAAGTTTTATGTGTATTTTTTAGTCATTTGTGTATGAAATATTACTTAAAAATGAAAATTAAATATTTTATTTTATATTTACATATTGTTATGGTGTTATTTATTTACCCTATGAGATGTGAAAAACTACATTCTTTCAAAGAAACTAATATGTAATTAAAAAAATAAGATATCTAAACTGTATTTTTGTGCAAGACAAATCTACTAAATAAATAAGATTTATTTTTTTATATGTCATTATAACATGAATATAATATATAAAATAAATAAAACTAAACTATTATAAATTAATAAATTAAAATAATATAAAAAATATAATTCCCCAACCTGATCAATGGCTATAACCAACTAGAGGTAAGATATTGTTATTGTGAAAACATCTTTAGTAAGCTAGCTCATCCACTCAATGTAACTGTAAGAAATATCTAAAAAATAATGGAATTAAAATATGAATAACATGGAGGACATAATCTTGGACAAGAGTGTAGTTGTACTGTGGTTGGTTGATCCACTAATAACAAAGACTATGTTACTGATCTAATGAATTCTCTCTTTAAAAACTATGTTGATTTGACACTAAAGTGACCAAAGGTGGAGTAAAATATTTTCCAAAATTTAAATTATCTAGGATTGGCTCTATATATATTTAAAACACCAATCTTAAATACAAAATTTATATCTAAAATTCATCCAAAATTGACATACATGTAGAAAAATAAGGAGGGTGTAATTATGAGTTTAATTGAGCTTGATTGTGAGTTAAAATTGGGAGGGATATGTATTAGTAGAAACAAGATTATAATTGAGTTTAGACATAAATAATGTTAACATAAATTAAATCAAGGAATAAATGTGAATAAAACATGCAAAACAAGTTAGAACTCAAGTCTTATATGCTAAAAATGAAATAAGAGAAAAATATGATGAAATAATCATTATTTTTAGGTGATAGGGATGGAATCACCACATAGGGTTAGGAAAACACCTCATTTCATGATGAACCACCATAACCACATATGTATAACAACACATAGACTGACATTTTTGACATGCAAAGTGGTAGTTTCATGCTAATGAATTAACTCAAAGACCAATGTTAGAAATGAATTATAAAACAAATTTCAAATGTTTAAATGGACTAAAAAGGGTGTAAAGATAGATAAATTGGTAATAATGTTAGAGATAACCATAATTTAGAATATTTGTGTAGATCGTTACATCATCATTGGATTTTTTGAAATTGTCACATCATGTAATTTGTGTGTGCATACAAGTATGTAAACGAATATATCATTTGTTGAAATAATTTGGAAAATGTCATGGGGTGATATGCCTCGAGTAAATTAAATCACTAAACCATGTGTTGAAGAGTGTCAATGCCTCAATCAAAGAAGGATAAGTGCTAGAAGTTGAAGACATAGAAACCTCAACTACACTACTCTAAAGATCATCATAACTCTTTTGTGGAATGATAAAATAGGATTGTTTGCAAAGGTGTAATCCTAAAATATGTTTTTATCTCAAATTGAAAACTTAAAACATTTTTTATGTAAATTTTAAACCCTAAAATAATTTCTTATGTAAATGTGGAAATATGAAAAAAAAATCATGTAAACTGAAACTCCAATTTAACAATTATAGATAAAGTTTAGATCCAAAATTCTTATGTATTACTATATTTTGCCATCAATACACAAAATTAAATTTCAAAAGTGTTTGCATGAAAAACATTCATGCTTAAAATATAATCCATTTTTATCTCATTTTAATTTAAAATTCCATCATCTATCTATCACAATGTCTTAGTATGTCCCTCAATCTGCGTAATCTCATTAATATAATATTTTTCTCACTTTAAACTATAAATCACACAATTTGACCTACAATTTGAATTAGTTGTATTTTATATGCTCAATCTATAAGACAAGTTCATATATGTCCCTTTTTGATTTGAAGGGTGAAGCCTATAAATCATTCATCTCAAAAGAAAGAGTTATTTGCATCATGTGTTATACAAAAAAAATTAATCATGTAAAACTATGTATATAAACATGATAATATTATTTATCATATAAATTTATAATCATTCAATAATGTATGAAACATGTAATCCAAAAGTATTATGTCAATTAGATATATCAATTACACATGCACTAATAAACATCATAGTAGATCCATGATAGAAATCATGGAACCAAGATTATATATATATATATATATATATATATATATATATATAGAGAGAGAGAGAGAGAGAGAGAGAGAGAAGCAAATAATATCATGATCACGAAGCACATAAGCACTCAAGACATGCCATAACTCTAAGCTGGCATGAACGTAATATGGCCATGACTTATAGTAAAAGATCCTCTAACACATTAAATGAAAAAAAAAATTAATTATCTCATATATCACATAGTATAACACACATCAATGATCACATAAAGTCATAATAATAAGCAAACAATATTAGTCCATATAATCAATAATGTCATCATCCCATATGGAAAAGCATAATATACATAATAAATATAAATATATAAATTATAATCAATATCATGTCATGTATAATAGTCTCATATTATCATTGGATTATTATAAAAATATATAACTTTTCAAGTGTGCAAATATGCCCCTAGTTTATGCATGCCCCCAATGTATAAAGGGATCCCATGGATGTAAATAATGTTTTGAATATGTTTGTGTGTCATATAATTTATATGTCATGCATTTTACTCATGTATATATTTAAAATCATGTGTTTATAAAAATTAATATGTAATTCACCATGTTTATTATAAACAACACCAATCAATTATGTGTACCATAAAATAATGTCATGCATATATCTTGGTTTTTTGTATTTTTTTATTTTTTTTATTATTTTAAATTTAATAATAAATTTATATAATAAAATAAGGCCAAGATTCATGACTTAGAAAATATAAAATATAGTGGATTCAAAAATATATATCATATGTTGAGACATAGTGTGTGCTAAGTGTAATATCAAATCAATCTCGATGAAGTGAAGGCAAGAACTATGTCCCCACAAGATAAGTGGTTAAAAAAAATTATTTAAAAATACAATTTGGAGATAATAATATTCATTCCTTCAATGGTTAAAAATTAGTGTTTATGCACATGTCATAATATGTAGGCATATAGTTTATGTGATCATGTAATCTCAATCTAGTTCATAAAAATAACAAGTATAGTTAGTCAATACATAGGGGTGAGTAAGTAGTATTTTGCATCAAGATATATCATGCTTGTAATAATTTTCACTAAGTTTAGACTATTATATAAGATGTGTCATCATAAAATATCTATCATGAATGTCTAAATCAAGATAAACAATCAAAATTAAATGGCTAGTGAAAAAACATCATAACCATGTCAAAGGCCAGGCCTAGATGAATGGTCAACGTAAAATAATATGTACACATATATTTCTAGATATAATAATAGATAAAACAATCAATAAACTCTAGATAAGGTGAACAAACAAGAAAATAATAATAATAATAATAATAATCTATGTATACTAGATTATGTGTAAGCTAACCAATGACTGCATCAATGGGATAGTTATATGTATGTCATGTATCATATATGTCATAATCATTAAATGTATTTTCATATTCATCCCATAATATATATGTGGCATTCCAACCATTTTTTACATTTTATGGAATATTTATAACCAACCACACCATAAATTTTAATTGATTTATTGAATTTTATTTTATCCTTGATATATTCATCACCATCAATATCATGCACCCTAATTTTGACCATGTGTGTAGAAAAATTAAATATCATTATTTGAGCAATAGTTGAAGAAAAAAATCAACTTTCTCTACTTTATTAGATGTTTTATCTCTTGAAATGTAAATAGTCTACCTTGGAACTAAAATGTGATGTGATCATTATTATTTTCTAGTGTTGCATCCATTGATTTTCTCCATGAGTTTCCTAGTATAACATTATATTGTGTCAAAGTAGGATCAATGTGGAATATAGTGGAACATATTTTGAGACCATGAGTTATGTAAGAATAAATATATCCTATGAATGGTTTGGATAAATTAGTCTTACTTAAGTGTTCAAAGTCATATCCAAGAGACTTGAGAAGTTTCATCCTACATATGTTAATTTCATAATAATTATCAGTCATGACATTTTTGCATTGCTTACCACATATGTGAGGCTAATGATTAAAGGATCCAAACATGATGAAGTCTTTATGGTTTCCACCTTGAAAACCATGTTTGAATCATTAGTCTTCTTAGTTATATTTTTATTTGAAATTCCTTCTTAGGCACCTCTCTCTTAGGCAAATTTTATTTAGGTAACCTTAGTTTTAGTAATATGACATTGGGATATGAAACCATAATTTTATTTTTTTGTTCAATATGCAAAGATGTTCTTGAGTTATATGGTTATTTGATAAATGTATCTAATGTAAGGTCACTACTATCAATGATATATTGTATTGTATGTTTCAAATTCAAAAAATTATCCATGGGATGTCTATGAACTCTATCATAAACACATTAATATTTGGGTCTTTTCAAAGGATGTGTAAGAGATAATATGATCAATTTGTTTTTAAGCATGTTCTTAGGATTTTCACTTGGAGATGTATTACATGTATACTAATTTTTGTTATTTTTTACACATAGATAAAAAAATTGTTAACCCATGTCAAAAATGAAATATTTTAAAACATAAGTTTTTAATGGGAATCTAGTGATGATACAATTGATGGTAGTATGCTTAGGATTTTTGGCATGTGCAAGCTTATATTCAAATGACTAGACCTTTAGAGATAATTTTTGGACTTGTATTTTAAATTTATTTATGGAATACATCATAGTAAGAATCTAATGTTCAATAATAGTATCAATCTAATTAGGTTCATTAAAAGGTTGATTATTATCATGTATGGTCACATTAGGCACACTTCTCTCCATGGTTTTGGAGGGTTTAGCTTTATAATCACAAGCCCCAAATATTTTTGATTTTATATTCATGAAAAATTATATAGGAGTATGCAGCAACATATTTATATTTTGATAGCATGGACCTCTATATGCAATATAAGCCTCAATAAAATAATAGGGGAGTGATGGAAGCTACCACTACCTTGATGTCTAGTGGGAGGAGGAATGAAAGGGCTCACATTTCCCCTTTCCCATTGAGTATTAACTAGAATCATCTTAGATTCAATATCCATAAAATATGTGTTACTAAAAAGATCTAAGAATTATTAATTATTAAATTTCATATTTAGTTTTATTATAAAAAAATTAATCCATTTCATTGTATGAATTTTAAACATATTTTATATTTTAGGAAAGAATCATGCAATCATGACACACATAGTTTGGATCACAAAATATAAACTATTAGCATCCATTGATACTATACTATGGTTTTTCTTATAAGAATAAAGGGAAAATAAAAAATTAAATTTTAAATCCAACCCCTAATGTAGAATAAATCTCAAATCCTAAGAAATAAATATGAAATGCTGAGGTGGATAATAATTAGAGTTGTCCACACTAAAGTTAATGATTAGGTTCACCAAAATATTTATTTGTTTATTTATTAATGTAATACAAATAAGATAAAATTGTGAACATTCTTATTTTGTAAAATAGGTAAATAATCATACAAATTTTAGTGTTAAAAAATAATTTGATAATTAATTATTTATATTTAGAATTGAAAAAGAAAGAGGGAAGAGATGCACTTAATTGATTTTTTATATCTTTTACTCACTATATTGCCAATCCATGAAATAACTTTGTGTCTACTTTGTGACTACTCAAATTAATAAAAATGAGTTCAAAACCTATGAAGACTTTTTCAAGGAACCTCATACCCTTGTGGTGACCAATACTATCCAAGATTTTTTGGTATTGTCTTTATTAACTATGCAACTATTTTTTACCTCATACCACTGATCTTTCACCTGTAGATGTTTCTTATGTGAGTGCTCACCCTCAATATTATGCACTAATAATTTTTTATTCTCTTTTTTTAGAAACCATAATCACACTTTCAACATAATATGATCCTTGGAAAATGGGTTAGAAATTTGGATTTGAAAGTCACAACCACTCCCTTATAAGTGACTAAACATTTCCTATGTTCCAATATTCCAAATATGGCTCTCACACACATTTTTCTTCCACCTAAGTGTGTGTTTGCATGATTATGATCATGCTTGAATAAAATGTGTTTTTTTGGATTTTGACATTTGACACATTCAACTTTGACATGCATTTGTGTTTAAACTTAGCTCTAAGGATGCTCCTTTGAGGTGTTTTTAGATGTGTATGAATATGTGATAATGTCTCAATAAATTTATAACACATCTCTCAAATTTGTTAGGAATTAATAAGATGAGTGTTATAAAAATATTACCTTAGGATTTATTTGTATTTACAGATTACTCATTGATATTTCCCTAATAAATACATCCTAATTTTAAAAATAGCCATTGAATGTTCCTAGACACTTTTAGTAGAAGCAAACACCTATATAAAATAGTAAGTTTAAAACTATTGCATGTACTTACTTTGGAGTGGAAAAAATGATCTAGGATATGAAAACATCATGTTTAGGTTTATAGAATGTTCTTGCATACACTAAGGTAACCCTAAATATGTGTATTTGGTAAATTGGGTTGGTAGAGATGACAACAAGGTATATAGATAGGAGAAATTATACATATGAGGTATATGTGTATATAAATTCTAACTATGTTAAAGTGTGCCAAAGTTAATGTTTATAAGTGTCTAATACCAAATTTAAGTGTCTACACAACCCTATCCATGAAGGAACTTTTTGATATTGTTATCCATTCAACATTTCCATGTTGATGCTATAACACTTGATACTTAAATAAGGAAACACTAATATGATACCTTTGAATTTTTTAAGGTCTACCAAAAATTTCCCCTTTCATGGACACAATTATAAAAAAATAAGGATCCAGATTTAGATTTAGTATATGCCTTTATGGAGTTTTATGTAATTGATTTGTATAGAGGTATTCATATCAAGATTATAGTTGTAGACATCTAAGTTTGGTAAAAGTATTATTATTACAATGTTTTTAGTGTATTTTTGTGCATATGGATCATTGATTCAAATTATGTTTTATCACTTTTTATTCTCTAAGTGGTCACATCCTCTCTTTTTTCTTATATTTTTTGTCTCCTATGTTTTTTCTTGTTCCTATGGATCCCCTTCTATCTACTTCCTCTCTTTTTTTTTGGTTGGTATAAAATCAATAATTTATTTATTTTACCCTAAACATAATCACTTGAATATTGATTATATCCCTTATAATTATATAATATCTTTACTACTTTTTCAATTTTCCCTCTTTATGTAAGCCTATTTTCTTTGATTCTCACTCTTTTATTGTGTTAGAATGTGAGACAATAAACCCCTAATTAAAATTATAGAATAATATATATTTAATGCCTCTTAGGGTTATTTTAATGACTAATATCATTTATCTATTATTCTAAAAATCTTAGGCACACTACCAAATCTATGTTTCTCCTATTTAAGGATTTTAATGTGGTTTCAAAGATTTCAATTAGCTACATGATTGAAATAAGAAAATTCTTATGTAAAATTTCATATATTTTTACTTAATCATCTAGGGAGAGAAGGTGAAGTCTTATCTCTCATATTGGTTTGGGTTATACTCACAAAATACTAGAAATAGTTTAGACCTAATTCCAATCATGAAGGATATATAGTTATAACTCTTCAAGAGGTTTCCTAAGCCTAACATCTTTATACTATTTATGAGTATTTATGGATATTTAGGTCAAAATTCAAATATAAATCAAATTAGATAGAGGGATAATTTTAATAATGGATCCCTAAAACTTACTATAAAATCCTAGTGAATTCAAGAGTTCAAGGATAATTCCATTTTCTAATCTTTGTAAAAATTCCCACATGGGTATAAATTGACAAGTGATTTCTATTATCTCTTGCAAAAAGCTTATAAATATATATAAAATTAAATGTCATATTCAAATAAATAAATAATGGAAAAAATTACATAGTTAAACCCCTTTCCCCAAAGACATTCATGGGGAAAATACACTTAAGGTGAAATAATGAGTATGATCAATGGATACCCTAAGTTTTTTATAATAGCCACTTCAAACACTTACATAAATGAATAAATCAAAACAAGGAGAACATGAGAGACAACATGAATAAGAATTATTATAGACCCATCCTAAACCTAAACCCTAAGCAAATGTGTCTAACTAAAAAAATTCATCACCACATCAATTCCTAGACACACATTCACAATATTCTTTAGGTCTTTTTGATCTTGTTACTAAACATACAATCTAAAATAAACACAAAAAACTTTTTGGTCTCATTACTAAACAAATAGTCATGATCACCAAATTATGTCTAATATTAAGGGTTTTGATATAAGATAAAGGGGGTTTTCACACTGTGAATAAAGATCTATTGAAAAAATTAACGTGGAAGCAATTCAAATCCCTTAAAAGATAGGCAAAATTCATAAAAGTGTCAAAACATATACATAAATGTAGGGCTTGTATTTATTACTTGGATTGTACTTCATTGTTCATTAATTAGGCTCCTCATTGGCCTTCTTTTGTAATTATCACTCATTTCACAATTCTCATGACCACGAAGGAATTAAACTAAAATAGAAATGTAGTTATATGAATTTAGGTTTTATGGTTTCAAGGTTCTATCATTTTAAGAAATTTGAATCATTTATGTAGATTTATTTTATAAGAGGTAATTTATATTAATTAAAAAACCAGTGGAGAAAGAGGTTAGATGATGATAAGTCTAAAGTCAATAT
This sequence comes from Torreya grandis, assembly GCA_037957365.1. NCBI lineage: Eukaryota > Viridiplantae > Streptophyta > Pinopsida > Cupressales > Taxaceae > Torreya > Torreya grandis. Next base: position 149,584 of record JARHVA010010473.1, on the reverse strand, counting down.
TTTATTTACAGTTCCTTCTTTTTAATAATTAAATGTGTCCTTATTTTTATGGACTAAATTTGATGGCCTTATGACTTAGTATAAATAGATTAAAGAGCTTTGTAAGTCTCTCAAAATACCAATTAGATAATATAATAGATTAAGTACAGGAAAACTAGTGACAAAAAATTAGAGTATATGGTACAAACTAACTATGAAGCCATAGGGAAAGACAACTATGAAACGTGAGAATGACATGACTAAAAAAATTATTCAAAACATTTTCATATTTTTAAAATTATAAACTATATAATAAGGTCTACCAAAATGTCTTAACCATATACATATTTTCCTTTCAAATATTTTTTATTTCAATTAACAAATGATGCCAACCAAAATATAATTATTACCTTAAACATTTAAAACTAAAATATAATATAATCATAAGGCTCTATTGCATGTATTCAGTTTGTTCTTTGTGCATTATTTAAAAGAAGTATCTTGCATGACATTATTTCTTAGAGGAAATTAGTATTTTTAAAGATCATAGAATTTTACATGGATCTATAGTGTTCTAATGTGTATTTTATAAGTTTGTGATGAATTTAAAATTAATAAATAATGTTTTAGGTAATTACTTAGGTGGCATGGTATAAATTCAGTATAGACCTCTGTAAGTCTCTCAAAAGACCAACTAGATAAGATAAAAAATTGAGTATAGAAAAATTGTGACAAAAAATCAGAATATAGAATATAAACTAACTATGGGGCCATTGGGAAAGACAACTATGAAAATCAAGGATGACATAACTAAAAAAATATTTGAAACATTTTCATACTTTTAAAATTATAGACTATATAATATGGTATTCCAAAATGTTTTAGCCATACCCATATTGGCCTTTCAAATATTTTTTATTTCAATCAACAAACCATGTCAGCCAAAATATAATTATCACTTTAAATATTTAAAAAAAATACAATATGATCATGAGATTATGTTGTGTTTATTTAGTTTGTTCTTTGTGCATTATATAAAAAAAGTATCTTGCATGCCATTGTTTCTCAGAGGAAATTAGTTTCTTATTTATTTAAAATAAGTATGTTGTAAATAACAACTAGATAATATAATAAATTGAGTATAGAAAAAGTTGTGACAAAAAATTAGATTATAGATTATAAATTGACTATGGGGCCATAGGGAAAGACAACTATGAAAAGTGAGGATGACATAATTGAGAATAATATTCAAAACATTTTCATTTTTTTAAAATTATAAACTATATAACAAGGTATGATAAAATGTCTTAACCATAGCCATAATCATTAATGGCCTTTCAAAAAAATAATTCAATCAACAAACTATGTTAACCAAAATATAATTATTATCTTAAACATTTAAAAACAAAATAAATTATGAAAACCTCATTGTAGTTTATATGGTTCATTGTGTTTTCAAAACTTGAGCCTCACATTTGATTCATTTATATCTTATTTTTTAAGGATGTATACAATAACTATGAAGGTTACCAGAGCAACTCAACAAGTCTTATAACTAGTGGATCATGTTTCATCCTTGCCAAAATCACTAAATAAATGTATCTAACATGATCAAGATTTAAGTTAACCTTGAGAGAGAGGTTAAATCAATTTTTTTAAATCCTTTTTATCCCAAAAATATGGTTCTCCAAGATTCTTTTTGTGAAATACATATAGTAAGATCATGTGCAGTACTTTATATAAATTGAGTATAGACCATAACTCATAATTTTGATATAATTGGTTGATCTAATAGACCTGAATAAGTTCATGTTATAAGGGATTGATTCCTTGAGGTTATATCCTCTCTAAGTTACATCTTGAAGGAAATTGTAAATGACTCTCTTTATTAGTGGGAAAATAGTCAAATATATATGTCATATGTTAAAATATATTACTATTCAACATCTCCAACCATATATTTCATGCATAATAACTTCTATTTCTAGCCATGCAATCTTGTTAAAAATTTAGTCAGATTAGAATGTAGTTGGCCTATTTTGAGTTAGTAACAAATAGAGGAAGTTACAAGTGACCTGACATACCTAGATACATGAAATAGATAGGAAATTACAACTACAACATCTTCTAGCTATATCATGGATGCATATATATAGAAAGGGGTTGATTTTTAGCATAATTTTTATTATTATAATTTCTTTGTGATGAGATTATTGTAGTACTTATTCATTGAGTTTGTATTGTAAGATTCTGCAAGTTAATCTCTATGATATTATGTAATGAAGTATTTTGATCAATATAAAAAGTCCTATATTAGTCTATTTAATGTTTCCATGTTTTTAATATGAATTACATAAAATTTGAATGTAATTAGTCGCACTATGAAATATTCCATGTTCTATATTTGTCAATTCTAAGTTTTATTTATATGTATTTATGTTCCTACAACCAAGAATCTTTATGATACAAACTTAAATCATGATAAAAACTTGTGATTTATCTATATAAACCTTTAATATATTTAGAAATTTTCCTTTAATATGTTATTTATCAATATCATAGTTACCTATTCCCATAATTATCAAGTTCAAGTGATCCAGGAACCTCTGCTAATAATGCATTAGTTTCCAAGTCAAAGAGATATAGAAGTATGGTTAAATTTAAAAATTAATGATTTTTCACTAGGGGAAGTAAGAAAGAGAGGAAGTAAAGATAAATCAATTATTCAAGATCACCTATATGTAGATGTCTATGATATCTTTTGGTGTGAAGTCTCATATTTACTAGTTGTGTGGGTGGCAAGATTGGAACATTTCTTCCACTAGCCAAAAAGTGTGCATGATATAGAATGGACTAAAGAAAATATCAAAAGTTTACAAATCTTGGATTCACCATAGACATTTGTGATTGATCATTGGGTGGACACAACCATTGATAGTTATATAAGTGAATTTATAGTACAAGGCTATATTGATTTTGAAGCTTCAAAGGATTAGTTTATGAGGGAAATTCAAGGTAAATTTTTACAATGACTTCTTGTTCTCATTAAATTTTGACTATAAAAAAATCCATGGTGCCCACTCCACCTAACATTGAGTAGTCAAATGAGTGCCATGGGGATGTGTGTGACAGAATGGTGAATAAAGAATAGATGATGATGAAGAAGGCTTGAACCTAGACCCAAGATGTCAAAGTGAGTAGAAAAAGAGTTGAAAATGACTTAAGATCTATAGAAATCACTATGATAATATAGGAAGAAGACCTTAGAGTTATACCAAGCACTAAAATAATAGAGAAAGTGAAACCAAAGCATAGATACCTAGTCATCTATGAACTCAAGATGTAGTAGTAGTAGTAGAGTAGGAGCGAAGATTAAGTGAGAAGAGGAAAAAGATAAGATAAGTGTGAAGTAAGAGAGTGTGAATCCTAGGTTAAAAATAAATGAAGAGAATTAAAATAATTTAAATTACAAATAAAGAGAAGATAAGAACTATATTAGTGTGTTAGAACATCTAGGAGAACGTTCACAGCCTTGGATAAGGTTACTGATAGAGGAAGGAAGCAGAATGTCACATAGTCATAGTGTCAATATAGGTTCAAGTGATGAAGAAATAGTTGAAGGAGGTTTAAATCATTTACCTAGGTATTATGCATCCCTTGAGCCTTATTTATTTTTACATATATTTACTTTAGTTATCATAATGAAAGACCAATATTGGCTTGATCCAAAATAGAGAAAATCACATAAGAAAACCATAAAGATATTGAAGAGAGGTCACCATGAGACCAAATAGAAATTTTCAAGAGAACAACATTAGTACATTAGATCAACTCTATTAATAGAGACCAACCTAGTTATCTTAGAGAAATCCATATAATTATTGGAAGTAGACTATGATAGAAAGTTTGAAGTTTTGACTTCGTTAGAATCACCCAGCCCCACTTTGGGATCACATCTCTAATAATTTTATCCTTTTGTACAAGGATCAAAAACACACTCATGACAGATTCCTATGAATAATCACACACAATAACAAAAAATTCCTATGACTACATAATCACTAGGTATGATGCTTCAACCTATATATTTTATCAGTCTTGTGCCCTATAATGGGTCCTTACACACTAAGTAGTATCTTCTTACATATTCAATAAAATGTCAAGTTAAAGGAGTTATAGATGAAAATATAAAGAAGTATGAATTAATAGGTGATCTAGTTGGAAGAACTTTGGAATTCATATATTGCATAGATACCAACACAATAAATTTGGATGAGATACATAGATGATTGATCATAAAGTTCAAGGTAAAGAAAAGCACAAGCTAGAATATACAAGATCTAAAGGAGATCTGACAAGGACTCAGAGAGACCATTAAATACTATGATTGTATTCTCAAATGCCATGAAAAAAGTGGAATTTATTATGAAATAAAAAGGTAAATCCTCCTGGTTTGTTGAATGTATACGACCTAACATTAGGTTTGGTATATAGCAAACATCATTTAGTACTAAATCAGATGCTTGTACTACTATGATCAGAGTAGAATAGATCAAGAATTATGTTACTATGACATTTGATTCATCTAAGGTAAAATATAAACTATATATCCTTCTCTAAAAGATTGAATAGTATCAAGATAGGACTGATAAACAAAATTTAGACATCTGGTGCATGTAATGCAATCAGTGTGGACATCATAAAAATGAGTGTCCAAGACATAAAACTCAATTTTGCAAAATTTTCTGAATGGTAGGTCACTCTACTATAATTTTTCATTTAATACAAAATTACATTAAGAATCCATAGAGTTTCCATTATACATTCTAAAAATATATGAACCATGAAGACAAAGATTGTCAAGCCTTATAAGAACTCAAGGAAGAGATTATTAAAAACATTTTTTTAGTCACAACACATTAGGTAAATGTAATGACATAGGTTACATCTCAATTGGAAGTAACTCCCAAAAATTTATTACAAACTACAGTAGTTTGGGATCTTAAAACATATTCTTATCAGACACAAGGACCAATTATTGGACCACCCACTACACAATAATGGAACATTTCTACACAATTGTTCACACTTCAATATCCATTTCCCTAGAACCCTATGATTCCCCAGGCACAACTAGTTAGTTAGGGTCCAAACCCAAAATAAATGCAATATGTTGGGTATGATAGCTACCAACATCATCAGGGTTGGAATGTACCCCAAAATATAACCAATTTTAGGCCATAAAAACAAGGTGGTTGAGGTTTTCAAGGTACCAAAGGAGGAGGCAATTATCAAGGTGGATATAAAGGAGGTGCATAAGGAGGATGAGGGAGACATCATATTAGGTGATATCTATGTGGTAAATTAAACCATGTATAACAAAAATATCCATAGAATAATCAATGGCAGTCATGTTACACTTACTATAGAACTTTAGACCAGCATGACATAAAAGACTACCTAGTTTTAGAGAGCTAATACAGAGACCAAGTTACGCATAACGTCAACATGGTCCAAGTGTAGCCAAGATATAATGAATTAGCATAGGACATGACACAAAAATAACATGTAGCATAAGGTCTTCCTTCATTAGAGATGCCTATAGATAGTGGGATAAAGAAAGTATAGATTAATAAGTATTTAGAGCCTAGTGTTGAGAAAAACATGATGTGGGAAGTTACATAGATTCTCAATAATCTGCAATAGTAAGGGAACACTAAAGTATATAATTCAACCATGGATTCTCATATGTATGGCCATAATATATTAATCTTATGATAGGAAGGAGTTTTCATTGCATTAAATAACTTGATGAAGATCCTTATCACCTTGTGTAATGAGGATATATCCTATAACATTATGAATCTTTTATGTAATCTATTATAATATGCATAGAAAGGATAATAACTAATTGGAAATATGGTATGGCAGGTGAATACCAAGAAATCATGGGATATTGATGCATGAGAGAATGGACATTGAAGTAATTGGATACAAAATACCAAATGTTGTATTTGATTTTGATAGCATAGTCAACATGATTCCTAGATATATTTGGGAGGTCATTAGATGACCTGCACTGAGTTACAATCCTATGACACTTATCATAATAGATTATGGTAAGGTATAACCCATAATATAGTTGGAAGACATGGATATTAAAGTCATAGAGCTCAACTTGAGAGGTTACCTTGAAGTCATCAACATAAAGACTATCTAGACTCACTATCCTAATCTCATTAGGAAGAAGTGGGCCTATGAAGGGCAAATAACTATAAATATAGTCATCAATCAACTTAAATCTCACTAGGATGGAAATATCATCATTATTTCCTTGAATAAAGTATCTATGAATCCATATATCATCCCCAAGGATCTATATTCTCCTTATGCAATCGTGAGAACCAATTGGATGAAGGTGATAACAGATGACAAGCAACATGATCTTAAAATTATGGACTATAATTTTCTCTATAACCAACCTAGTCTATAAAAATAAGTATTCAAATATGGAGTGTTACTCGATATACCTCCATGAAGCACTATTCAAAAACATCAATTAAATAAGTAGGAAGTGCACTCAATATCTAGGAGGTCACCAACATAGTTTGAGGTTGATTTCATCTATAATGCAAACTACACTAACAAGGATTACATAGAGATAGAACCTGATGGTACATTACTTTAGGATAGAATATCTTCAATAAGTGGAGATTTAGATACACATCTCTTGAATTGGGCCAAGGGTGACTATGAATTATGACCTTTTGTATGGTATACCAACAAAAAATGAATACCTCAATACTTTGTAACTAAATATGTAGGTGAATTATTTATGCTATTTTAGCTATATGTCCCTAATATTAATTAGAGGGTCAATTATCTCAATTATGTGCTCAAATTGGTTATTATGAAATAGTGGTTAGTGCATAGATAAGGCCACATGACATGGGACCAAGCTTGTGAATTGTTGATCACAAAGTTTTAGCTACTAGAAGATGTGTAATAGGGATGGTCAATTTTTTAGGAAGGATAACCTCCTAATTTGAATATCTATAGCTGTATTAAGGTTTGGATGGGAGCATGAATATCTAAGAAATATTGGCCTCATAGTTTTATTTATACTCTTGGGGTCATTCCTAAGGTATGGTACATTCACCAAGAGCATATAAATGAAACAAAACATTAGGTAAAAATACAAATCAATTTTATATAGACCTTTATTTTTAAGATCGATCATCCCATTTTTCATTGATCTCTATATAAAATAGAGACATTCTTGTTCTAAGGATGAGTTGAGGATTTGCCAACTTTGATGGATTCTCTTCTAAAATAGAATTTGATTTATGACTTAGAAGAGACATCAAATTTATATACCCTACTTCAGGAGTAGGAATAGGGAGTATTCCAACTATGTCATCAGATCTAAGACCACTTAGAGTAACAATTTGACCAAGAAAGTGAATATGATATAGATCTTCAAGATCTATTTGTATTAGAAATGGATCTAGAACCACTACTAGAGGAAGTCATAGAATAAATAGAAGAAGATAGGCTGTGACATATTCATTTTCTAACATGAGAGGTTGAAATACAACTCTATGACACCATCCCAAAATGAGAGCACAAAATTTATCAATAACATCTCTAATAACATATTGGGAACATTGTTATAGAGGAGGTACCTAAGCTGGCTCATATAATCAGTTACTAGACACAAGATAACATCTCAAAAGTGTTATAGCTTCTAAGAGATTATCAAGACATCTTCCCCACCATATTCATATAAGTTAAAGATGTCGATCCCTTTCTTGGATAAATGCAAATTAAAATTAAATAATGTGCAAGACCAATCAAAAAATGGCCCTACAAGATAAACCCCAATAGAAAAATGAAGGCAAAGGAAGAATTGGATTAGATTCTCATAGTAGGAATATTTTTTCCTATAGAAAAATTTTATTGGGTAAGCCATATAGTGGTATAGCTAAATAAGATGGAAGAGATAAGGATTTGTAGTGATTATTACTTATTAAATTTTGTGTCAATTATCCCTTCCTAATTCCATTCACTGATGAGGTATTAGAGTTTCTCATAGGTCACAAGGTCTATTCATTCATGGATGGGTTCAATGGATACCAATAGATACCTACCATAGAGGAGGACTAGACAAAGACTACCTTTACAATAGAGTGGGGATTATTCACCTATAAATTAATGGCATTCAGATTTAAAAACACACCAATGGTGTTCTACAGAGTTATTGTTGTTGTGTTTAGAGATTTTATTCATGACATTTTGGAGGTATATCTAGATGATTGGATAGTGTTCTCATTATTTAAATAACACTTATCTAGGTTGGTATTGTTGTTAGAAAGGTGTAGATCTCTAAGGATAGCTTTGAATTTTAAAAAATATTTGATTTTTACACTATTCAGTGTTTTAATTAGTCATATAGTTTGAATTAGAGGCATATTAGTCAATCAGGCAAAGATTGAAGTGATAGTTGGTATACCACCACCAACTACTTCATCTAAAATTTGAGCCTTTTTAGGGAATATAACGTACTATCAAAAATTTATCAAAGGATATGTTGTGATCTCATCACCATTAGAGAAGTTGTTGTATAAGGAAGTATATATTTTGTAGACTCCTAAGGGTTAAACAACATTCATAGATCCCAATCATTTATTGATCACTGTGCCAATTTTAAAATTTACTAACGAGAGTAAATTATTTCATGTCCATGTAGATGCTTCAAGAATCACACTAGGAGTAGTTTTTGCACAGTTGAGAGAGGGAAGATTAGACCATCTAAACCATTAAATAAGTAGAAAGTTGTCTATTATTGAAAATAATTACACAACAATTGAGTGTAAAGCATTGGCCATCATGCTCTAACTATATAAGTTTTGAAATTATCTATTGGCAACACCCTTTGAGCTCTTTATAGATCACCAGGCTCTATGATACCTGATCAATAAGCCCCTACTTAGAAGATGCATTTCTAGATGGTTGATGTTATTTCAAGATTTATAGTTTTACATCAATATAAGGCAAAAGTGTGAAAATATAAGACCAAACCATTTTAGTAGGCTAACCAATGGTGAATAACTTGAAGAAATCCTAGATGAGTCCCTTGATATCCATCTATTTGGGGTTACTGTGATACCAAAATAGTTACAAGATAACATGTAATTTTTGGAATAGGGGACCTTTCTTGAATATTATACAAAGAGGGAGAATAAAAATTTGATCATGAAATCACTCCCTTATAGTATAATTGATGGCTCTCTCTATTATTTAGGGAATTATGAGGTCCTAAAAAGAACTATCTTAGAATATGAGAGACCACAAATCCTTCAGGAGGTACATCAAGGGGTTGTAAGAGGCCACTTCGTAGGGGATACCACTACATTAAAAGTGTTACAAAGTGGATTATAGTAGCCTTATATGTTTCAACATGCACAATGGGTCACAAAATAGTATAACATTTATCAAATAATGATCAAATCAAGTTAGAGGAATGAAATTACCTAAAAACCAATGCTTGTACAATAGCCATTTGAGCAATGGGGCGTTGATTTTTTACGCCCCATCAACCCACCAAGAAAATGTGGTAAATATAGGTATATTATCACTACAATATGCTACTTTTTAAAATGGGTTGAAGCTACTATGACACCAAGATATCGAGTTAAAAATACTATGAAATTTCTATACAAGAATATAATTACCCATTTTGGTTGCCTAATAAAATTGATAAGTGATCAAGGCACTCATTTTTTGAACAAAATAATTAAAACTTTAACATATGAGTTTCTAATTTTACATCACAAGAACACAACATATCATCTGCAAGTGAATGGTCAGGTAGAAGATGCAAAAAAGATAATCTATAATATGCTAACCAAAATCTATGATATCCAAAAAAATGACTAAAAAGATAGAATTTCTATAGTAATATGGGATTATCACACACATTACAAACATATAATATGCCTCACACCATTTTAGTTGGTGTATGGGCTAGAATTTATGATGACCATTAAATATGTTGTTCTTAGTCTATGAATTTCTTATATTATGCATATGGGAGATGAATAATCCCTCACACATAGGTTTTTAGACCTCAATCGCAAGGATGAATATAGACACAGAACCATATGGACATAGGAAATTCAAAATCATATATAAAAGGCTTGGCATGATAAAAATTTGTAAATGGAAAAATTCAAGTTAAACCAACTAATTCTCTTGTATGATAGAATATTCAAGACTTTTTAAGTAAAATTAAACATCAGGTGGAAGGGTCCTTACATAATCCATGAGATATCATAGCTAGGTATAGTATTTCTTCATGATTTACAAGGTAACATCTTGCCAGGCTAAGTCAATGGATGTAGACTTAAAGTCTATAGGATGTAAAAATTAGATAAGAATAATAACAGGTGTCAAATCACACCAAATTAGCTTAGGATTTCCCTTTTGATTGTTGTGTGTTTTGAGCGATATGATTTTTTGAGTATATTATAGGTGTGTTAATAAATATCATAGATAAGGATTTGTAGATTAGTTTGTCAATCTCAATGGCAATATGGAATTCATAGATAAATAAAGAAATGGTAGGAAGTAATAATTAAGTCTAGTAAATGATAGGTAAAATCATATCAAAGAATGATAACTATTAATAATAGTTAGATATGACCCTTAATGGAAAGAAAGGTGATCAATGGTTAAGGTCTTATCAAGGATATTGAGTATTAATGTCTAATCAAGGAATATTGATAAACAATGTCAAAATGATCAGAGGACACATCACATCAGGATCATTACCAATTACCAAAGTAGATGCCAACTAAGCAAATTGATGACAATTCCACTTGATAAGATCATGCCTATTAAAATCACATGAGTGGAACTTGAATGTCACTAAGGAATATTTAAAGTGATATGATATGTAAATCCCATGCTAAAAGTTATAAAATCAATATGAATTGCTCATTACCATCATAATTACACTAAGTTTTCAATTGAGCTTAATCTTTATGAGACAACCTATACATCAAATAAAGAGCCAAGAGCTGAACCAAATTTTCCAAGAAATCTAACACAATAGCATATATAATGGTAGCCATTAATGTATCTAAATTGATCGTGCTACTAAATAATTCATAAAAAGAAGATATGGGCATCAGACTGGCACTATGTCAAACCAAATTTTCAAACCCTGAAGCACTCAACTTCATTTGAGTGGTTGAATAGTGACTATTTGGAAATTAAGTAGTCCAAAGAACATAAACCATGATATTGGCATAGCCAAATCCTTCTTACAACACTAATGTGGAGAAATTAATTTGGTTTCCCATATTTGATTATTTAGGTGAAATAATTCAGATTTTACTCAGCCACTATAATGACAAGAATATGCAACTGGACTACCAGTGAGATAGAAATCCATGGAAGCATACAAGGCTAAGGTTCCACCTATTTTGCAATAAATGCATGATGCTTATGTAAGGAGCTTTAGAGGGATTGATATTTTATAAATTATAGATGAAATAGTGCATATATTAGTAGATTGTGTATGTAATTATAAATGCATCATGTCCATAAATCAATCCTAGATTGGATGGGATAGAGAACACCTACACTTCTGATTGGGGGCATATAATTATTAAGTGGGAGCATGACCAATTTGAATATCCAATAGACCTAATTAGGGGATCACTTGTCACAACACATTGTGAAATATAGGGTTCCAAAGCCTATAGTCTAACATAGTCACATAACAACCCTAAAAGAGTCCTATGATTTAATATTTCACTAATCTAATAATAATAAAATTAAATATAATCTAGTGCACATCAAAGCTTGTGGCACAAAGTGGGGGTTAGTATAGCAAAGCAGTCAAAACATGTATAGGTAACTTCAAATAAAGTATGAGTAATACCCTAATACATGTAATATGAAGATTAATATTATTCAATCCAACACTTATGCTAATTTTATCTACTAAAAGAGAGGGAAAAAAAGTTAGAATATACTTACCTGAATGTGAACCCATCAAGACTCAATCTCTCCCTTGTTAAAATGGGTTTTAAAATAGGTTTTTGTGGTTCATAAGGATAAATTTTTTAGGCCAAAGCATCCAAGACCTATCCACAAGACTAAATTTTCCAAAATAAGAAACTTAAGATAAGTCTCCTTAAGTTAATGGTGGAAAAGCAGATTTTGAAGAAGTGCGAGCGAATAATAACTCTTAATTGCATATTTTAATAATAACTAAAATGACCTTGTATTTATAGGAGTATCTTACCCTAAAATTATTTGGGAACATTATCTATCCTAGGTCAACCTAATCAACTTAGCATTTTTTTAGGCTAACTCACTAGGTCTATGCTAGGTCATAAAAAGTGAGAAAAGGTCTGCAAGCTATACTAGGTCAACCAGGTTGACCTAATATAATGAATAGGTCAAAAGGGTTCCTAAGCAAGGAAATGAAGGCAAAAAAGAGGGAAAATAATATAAGACTATGAAAGAGAAGAGAATCAACTTAGGGAAATGTTTTAGGAACTAGTTAGATTGGTAATAATGTGGCAAAGAGGGACAACAATCCTGCAAACCACCAAAGGTATACCCACCCCTTTCCTATTACACCCCTTAAGGTGTGAAATTAGAGAGATTTAGTCTCAACAAGTTCTTTCAAGATGTAAAGCATCAGTAATCGATAATAGTAGAAAAATATTATGTGTATACATATGCCCCACTCAAAGCCCATCATGTGTCACTAAGTTATAACAAGGGATGGTGTTTTAAGAAAGAACATACAAACACACATAATGTTGATGATAAAAAAAGTCATAGTATTTTAAAATCATAAATTAATTGAAATTAAATGATTTAAAGGGAAACTAATCTAAATAATTAAATAACTAAAAAGTAAATACAATGCATACCATGACTTACCTTTTATCATGGGATGGTTTTATGTTGTGTTGTTAGTTTTGATTGTGTAGGGAATAGAGACTAATTTTTAAAAACCTAAGAATGCAAAATAAAGATTAAAAAAATGCAATAAAATCCAAAATAACTGGTGGTATGAGGATGGGATGTAATTAGGAAATTTGGTGATCTAGGGTGATAGCTATTATGTTAGACCAAATGACCAAGTAAAAAACAAGAGTAAATCAGGTAACTTAAAAGCCAAGGCTACTAAATTCTTAAAAACTTAGACAAGTTATCCTAAAGTAAGAAAGGAAAACTCACCAAATCAAACCAAGGATACATGTCAAATAGGATGAAAAAACAAAATGAAAATAAATGGTAAAAATACTAACTAAAAAGACAAAAATGGTAAAACAACATTGATGAATGAGAAATAACAATCCACATCTCACTCAACAATAGAAAATGGTACATAAAAGAGAAAACAACATTACTGAGTGAGAATTAACAAGCCAACCACACTCGATAATGAAAAAAGTGAATCAACTCAAGTATATGTAATAGCAAGACAACAAAATCATGATAAATGGAAAAATGAAAGTAAAGTAAGTCTAGTAAATGTAAAATGAGGTAAAGAAAATGATCCAAAGTTAATCAAACATGTTATTTTTATCTAAAGATAGATAAAAATAAAACAAAGTAATGCTAGCATGTTTTTAAGAGATGAAGAAGAAGGAATTATAATAAGAGGTAAAATAAATTTTGAATCACAATTTGTCTATCAAGGGGGGGAAATGAAATGGGTGGAGGAGATAATGAAGGAAAAATAAGGTAGAGAGAACTCTTTATCAAAGTCAAGACATTCAAATTAGGTTTTTCAAAGCAAGATGACTTTTGACCTTAATAATTATGAAGAACTTCTCTTAGCGACACAAATCTTGGGTTAAAAAATGGAGTAAATAGATCATCCCATGAAGGTTATATGCATGAAAATTAAGATGGACCTACCTCCCCATGAAATTTTACCCACTCTTCAATACCCCTTAAAGATCCATAAATCTACTACAAATATTGGGTACTTGCATGAGAAAGTAGGTAGCACCATAGATTTTTGTGAATTCCCCTATTCCAATCTACTGGGCTACCATACCCTAAAGGATTTCAACTTTATTTAAAGCTGACTGTGGAGTTTGAGATTTGATTAAATATAGGATATGTGCTTGTATTCACATCTTTTGGTGTTAATTTAACTTTTTATATTTGTACATTGCCTTTTATATATCATTTCCTTTTGATTTAAATGATTTGGCTTTTAACTTTCTTTTGATGGCTTTTTCTATTCCTCCACCATATGGATTTAGAAAACCAAGCATAAGTGATGAATATGACTTTCATTTGAAAACTTGGGATAAGTAACTAAGAGAGATAAAATTCAAATAGTATGGGGTCTAAGAGTCTCATAAATCAAGGTGAAATAAAAGTGTTATCTTGACTTCGACATTGTTTTATCCAATGCAGAGATGAGAGAAAGGGGAAATTAAGAGGAATGACACATGGAATAATTTGAATTGCTACAAATCATAAAACATGTGACAAATGGAAAAAATAGGGGATAAAATAATATTAAAGTGTGATTCCTTATCATAATAAAGAGGGAAGTGAATGAAAAAATGCTAACATAGATTGCTTGCAAATTCCATCTAGCAAAAGAAGAAAAAACTAAAGTTGAGAACAAGGATCAAGAACATGAAAATAATGGTAATTTTATGAGGAGGTTGAGGTCCTATCCATGGTCTTACAAAGAAACTTATAAAATAAAAACCCACAAGGGTGATAATAAGCAAAAAATGAGGGATCCTTTTAACAAATCACCTCACAAAATAAAACCCAAATGATGTCAAAATAACATAGGCAAGTAGTAAAAAGAGAAAGAAAAAATGATTAAAAGATGGTGGTTTTGTGAGGGATGCTGGGTCCTATCATAGTTTTATAAAGTAACTCACAATATAAAAACCCAAGGGGTGTGAAAAATAAGATAAAATGTAAGAAGATAAAGAATATTATGGTACATCAAGAAACCAAAAGAGCAAAAGGGAAGAATATGGATATGCAAAAGGAAGGAAACTACTATATAAGAAGAGGTCTATGCTTAAGTAACCTACAAAAAATTTTAGAAATAAATAGATAGAAAACATGACAAGAAGGAAATGTTTAGGCAAAGTACTTTTAAAGGAATTGAGCATTGGTGGGCTCTTTGAAAACATGGACTTCATTATTTTGAAGATGATAAGTGTTTGGACCAACAATGTCTTTAAATGAATATGGGCCCTACCATTTTTGGGCATATTTTCTTTCTTTATCATGGGCGTAATCTAATTTAAGGACAAGATCACCAACATTAAAAGTGCATACTTTAACACATTTGTTATGTTGTTAGGTGATGTGATCCTTATATTGGTGGTTATTTTGTAATAAAAAAAGATGACATTCATTAAGAATATCAAGGGCATTAATGCAATATTTATGTAATTCTTCATCAATAATAATGCCATGAAGAGATAAACATAGAGAGGGAAGCTCAACTTCTAATTGAAGGACTAAATTAGAACCATAGACTAAAAAAAATGGAGTTGCCCTAGTGGTAGTACAAATGCTAGTCTAATAAACCCAGAGTATATGGTAAAGATGAATATGTCAATTCGTGATGGTTTCAAAAATTGTATTTTGAGGAATTTTGTTGAGAATTTTATTAGTTTTCTTAGTTTGACCATTGCATTATGAATGATAAGGAATGGAAAACTTGTGATTGATCGTGAATTTGGTACAAAGTTGTTTAACATGTTTATTTTTAAAATTAACCCTATTGTCTAAAATGATGGTATGGGGAATGCCAAAGCAGCAAATAATTTGGTTAAGAATTAATTTGGATATGGTAAGACTGGTAACATTAATAAGGGGCATGGATTCTACCCACTTGGTAAATTACTTAGTAGTGGTTATGATAAATATGTGACCATCTTGGGAATAAGGAAGTTTACCAATGAGATAAAATCTCCATGTGTAAAATGGCCAAATAGATTTGATAGTTTAAAGCTTGGTAGGAGGTGAATGGATAAGATCATTATGAAGCTAACAAGGATTACATTTCTTAGAAAATTTAATTATATCCTTTTCAAACATAGGCCAAAATTAACCCATACATAGGCATTTATGTGTTGTAGCATGTACAATATAGTGACCACCTTAAATGCCCCCATGTGTTTACTCAAGTAGAGGGGGAACCTCATATTGCATAACACAACAGAGTAAGGTACCTTTAATGTTGTGATAGTAAAGGATATTATGTCAAAATACATACTTAAAATCTTGTTTATGAATTCATGTCGTTTCATAAGAATATAAATCATGAGGATAAGTTTGATGTTCTAATTATTGAATGATATATTGATACCAAGGGCTTTATCTAATATTCATAGCCTTGATGGGACATATAAGTGAATCAAGTGGTTGGATAGATGATGGATATTTTCTTATTTGTATAATAAAGGAAAGATTAGAAAGAACTTGATGAGGATGAAAGAGAGATGCTAAAGAGGCAAGAGAATCAACAATGTAATTTTGGTCTCAAGGAATAGGCTTGATAGTGAAAGAGATAAATTATGTAGTAAGAATGGTTAAAATTTAATGATAGGTAATGAGGTTATCACTTTTACATTGATAATCACCATTAAATTGATGACAAATGATCTAATAATCTCCTAAAGCATTAATATATTAGATTTTAAAATCAAGAGCAACTTTCATGCCTAAGATAAGAGCTTTGTATTCAACCATAATGTTGGTGACATCAAAGTTAAAGTGAAAAACTAAAGGAATGATCTTACCAAGAGGACTAGTGAGATTACAACCTACCTCAACTCCTTGAAGGAATTTATCACCATCAAAGTGGAGGGTCCAAGTATCCTCATGTAAGTCAACATTAATTTCAGGGATATCCTTGATAAATACCTTTGGTTTAGTAGTACTAGAGGGAGGGGAAGATTCTTCAAGTTGCTTGGCTTCAAGATCAGTAGTAAAGCTATGAAAATAGTCTGTAATGGATATATCTTGATTAAGACCTTCAATGAAAATTATATTGTCATCGAGAAGATCATCTTGAAGCAAATAAGTGGTTAGAATGGGAGTTGTGGCAAGTTGGTCAACAATGGATTTCCCTTTAACATATTTTTAAGTGACCATGTGGAGATCGAATTCCATAAGTAAGACTCTTCATTTACCAATTCTATCTATAGGAAGAAAGGATTTGGAGAATAAATAATGAATGGGTTCAAAATGAATGATGACATAAGTAGTTTGGTATAGCATATAATGACAAATCATTTTAATTGCAAAATAGATAGTGAAGTAATCATGCTCAACTTTGGTATAACATGTTTCATAATCAATGAGGCCTTGACTAATGTAGTAAATAGAATACTCTCTTCTTATATCATCTTGTTGGGAAAGCATTTCCCCAACTAAAATAGGTGTAGAATAATTATATAGAATTAATGGTTTATCATTGGAAGGTGGATGAAGTAATGACTCTTTCATATTATCAAAGGATTTTTGACATGGATCCATCCACTCTAAAGCTATTCTTAAGAATGTAATTGATAGAGTGAATGTGATAAGCCATTTTGGGGAAAATTCATCAAATTGACCCAAGTTTGCCTAAATAAGTATGAATATTAAGAATAGATCAAGGAATGGGCATGTTAACAATATCACTAATTTTGTATGTGTCAACATCGATGTTGTAGAGAGACTAAGAAGCTTAAAAATTTTCTAGATGTGACTATAAAAACACATTTGAAAGGATTATCTCTAATTTTGTATTTAAGGAGATGGACAAAAATGATAGAAACATTAGAAACATGGTTTTTACGATGTTTGGATTTAGCAATTAGATCATACACATAAGTTTCAACAATTATGTGGATGAGATCATGAAAGATGTGTCATATCACATTGGTAGGTATCTTTGGTATTTTTGAGGCCAAGGAGAATTTTGACATAACCATAGGTGCCCCATTTCATGGTGAAAGTAGTCTTGCGTTGGTATTCAAGAGTAATGTTAATCTGATTGTATCTTAAAAAGCCATCCATAAGAGAACATTTTATAACCAACCATGGAATCAACAATGGCATCTATTAAAGGTAAGTGGAATTTGTCCTTAGGACAAGAAAGATTAAGGTTTTAGAAATAAATACAAATGTGGATGACCATAGTAACCTTCTTCCAAATGAGAACAATGTTAGAAACCCATTCAAAATAATCCATTAGTTTAATGAATTTAGCATCTAGTAATTTAATTATTTCCTTATGACATAGATTAGTAACTTTATGTGGAATTTATGTTGATTTTGATGCACTAGCTTAGCATTAGGATAAGTCATGATGTTATGAACCACAAAACTAGGGTCAATGCCTGGCATGTCTTGGTAGGACCAAGTGAATGCCTCTTAATATTTATCAAAGAATAGTATAAATTAATCATGCTCAAATGGTGAGATTTATTGATAAATAATGATTGGTTGAGGAGAAGATGGGGTACCATATTTGATAAGAGTTATTTATTCAATAAGCATCACATAATTTTCTTGAAAATGGTAAGGTGTGTTAGTTAAGGCTGAAATTGGATTTGTTTTAGGATCTATGCTAGCAACAAAGTTGTTAAAGTAAGGAGTTTTATTATTGAAATTTTCAAGTTTATGATGTTACCAAGGAAGTTGAGGTTCCCTAGCATGAAATAAATCAAGAATAGCTTCATCACTAGATAAGGTAGGAAGATGACCATAATATGCACCATTTATTTCAAGGTCTAGAAATTTATTTCCATGTTAATCATATTCAGAATGAATTTGATGGTCATCGGTTGCCTTGGCATCTAGTGTAATTTTGGAAGTAAATGAAGAGGATAGGTTCGAAGAGACAAGAGTGTTGATAGATTTAATGATGAGAGATAATATTAAGAAATGATAGAATCCATAGGAGGTAAAGAAGATGTATGAGGATCTATAGGTTGGGAAGGTGTAAGTTGTTCTACCACCCAAGGAGTATCAATAAAAGGAGGATTGGTGGGAGGTACATAACCCTCAGGATCTAAGTCAAGATATGTAGATATGGTATGTATATCTTGATTGAAGGCATGAATTTGGGCTAAAATATTTTTATAATGCTAGAAATCCAAGTCTCTAGAGTGAGTTTGGGCCATGATATAGTTCTCATCATATGATGAAGAAATTGTGCATGCTTGAGAATCAGGGGGAGTTTTAGAAGGTGAAATCCCAATGTTGCTAAATATACGAGGGGACATGGTGAGAGGATCTTGGAATAATTTAGCCACATAAAAATAATTTCAATTGAAGGCATCTTCAGGTAAAAGTGGCTCTTGAGAATTGCATGGAGGGGGAAAGTTGGTAATATCATCTATGATAAGAACAATATGATCTCAAGGTAAGAGAGGAGGAAGACAATCCACAATATATGGGGGTAGATTCTTAGTATTTCAAGTGTGTTGCAGCTCATTATGCTCATCATCATTAGAATCCACAAGAGTAACTTGAAGATCAGGATTCATGTTGATGAACTTAGGTAAAATAACACTATTGATTTTAAAAATTATAGGAATTTGATATTGAGGATTAGGATTGGGAAGTTGGATGTTCCATGGGTTGGGATCAGTTTCATGTTTGTAATGTTTTCCATTATGTAATAATTTGATACACTAACTACAAAAAGAGGTGATGGCCCTCTCTAATGAGTCCATGGATGACCAAGAAGAATGTTATATGATAAAATAAGATTAAGTACCATAAGCTTGGTTCTAATAGTCTTAGTTCCAATGGTCAATAGAAGCTAAATATAACCAAGTGGCTTTTGATAAGTCTTTTCAAAGCCACGGTAAGTAAGATAGTTTTGTTTAAGATTATCTTTGTTATAACCAAGTTTTTGAATAAGCCATAAGGATGTGACATTAATACCATAACCTTAGTCAACTAGAACTTTTTAGATAAGGGTGTTATTAATGGCTACTTTGATAAAGAGAGGTGGATCATCATTTCAAAAAAGAATCTCATTTTTAATCATGTCCTCTTCAAGAAATTCAATGGAAGGTTTAGAAGGAGGACACATAGTCTCAATGGTATTCACATTAGTTGGTTAAGAATCAATAGAATATGGTTCTTCATCTATGGAAGATGGATCTTCAATTTATTGAAGTTGTTGTATAAGAAATTTATGATGATAAGGTGAAGTGTGAACCAAATCCATAAGAGGAATCTTATAAGGCATAGAGTTTAGTTCTTCAAAAAAATTCCAATGTGATTTAGAAGAACTAGAATGAGGTTTAGAAAGTAAACTATATTTATGAGGTATAGATGTGGTGGGAGGATTGGAAAGAGGAATTTTTTATTTGGGTGATTTCAAATCATCATGATTGGTAGTGGTATCTTTAAGCAATTGTTCTTCTAAATATGGTTTCTTAGGCTTGGTAACAGGGTCTTTCTTAGCCAATTTACAATGATAATTAACCTTAGCAGTGTTGACATATTGAGAGTTATTATAATATAAGTCATAATCTGCATCAATGGTACAAACATCCTTAACATTTGATTGATTATTATTTGAAGAATATTTTGGATTATTAGAGGTAGAGGCTTTAAATTTTTTTTTTTTTGAGATGTGACATCATACTCTTGATGAAGAAGTTTGATCATAGCCTCATAGTTGAATGAGTCACCAAAAATATAATAAATGTCACACTTAGTGAGCCCCTTACAAGATTCATGAGAAAGCCCAAATTCAGCATGGAAATAGTAGAATAGATTAGGATCATACCACTTAGGAGGAGCATTGGGATAAATGAAAGGCTTAGAGGGTGGTAAAAATTATTACATTTATTGAACTAAAAGAGGTGTATGAGATGGTAAAGGAACATTAGATTTGGAAACTCCAGGCTTGTTTTGGGAAGTATTACTAGTGATAGCATTAGATTTTTTAAAATAAAATTTAATAAGTTTATGGTTGGGTTTGAATTGCTTCATAACAAAGTCTTGACACTTAGCTTGGTCAAGAGCTTTGTTAAGAGTTTGAGGAGCAAAGGTTCAAACCTTATATTGAAGAGTGGGAGTAAGAGTAGTTATAAAGAGTTTAAATAAATTATCATCAATCATATTATGATTGGATTTATGAGCTAAATATTTCAATCATTTAATAAATTCATTATCTAATTCATTAGGAGATTGTTTAGGATTTATGAGGTGACTAAGACAATTTTTAGGAAGGTCATTATGTTGAAATTGTTTAACCAAAGGATTAACCAAATCTTTAATTTTCTAAATAGGTTATTGAGGAAGTTGATTATACCATTCTAATACATCACTAGTGAAATTTTTTACTAATAACTTAGTTATGGCAAATGTATTAATTTGGATCCATTATTTGTTACTATTACCAAAGGCTTTGAGGAATGAAGCAGGGTCTTTAGTCTCATCATAATTGATAGTTGGAGTTATGTTACCAATATCAATGGATACAATGAAGGAAGCTAAAGGCTCATTTTTAATGGTTTGAAGTATCTTGAAATTCATTATGCATTGAGGAATAAAATTATCTGAGGCATCCCTAAGTCATGGAAGAATATAATTAGGATTAACTTGAGGATGAATAGTTAGAGATTGATTATTTACATTGAGTAAGTGTTGTTGAATTTGCATCATTTGGTTGGTATTAGAGTTTTGCATGATGTTCATTTGTTGAATGACTTGAGATAAGATTTGGGTTGTATCAAGAGGTGAGTTAGTGTTGGTTGGAGCACTCCCCAAATTAGTGTTAGGAGGAGGATTATTAGAAAGAGGGTTATTAGTGGGATTGTTAAAGAGATTTGTATCAATCAATCCCTCATTGGTTTGGAGATTTTGAGAAGTATCTTGATAAGTTTGAAAGGGATTAGATCTATCAAATTCATCTTGAGGTGTTATTTACACCATGTTACATTTCATAGATAAATTAGGAGAAGAGGTGTCCCAAGAGTGATGGTTCTCTTGGGAGGAAAAAAGAGGAAGGAATGAACATCCCATATAGTATCTACAAAGATTTAGGTTGTCCAAAAATATTATGATATGAGACCTCATTATGACTGAATAGAGATGAACAAGATGAAAAACTAGAGAAATGGGAAGTTAGATTGAAAAATAAGAAAATCAAGAAATAGAACTAGGTCAACCAGATCGACCTAGTAAAGGAAATAGGGCTTACAAACTATACTAGGTCGATCTAGTGTAATGCACAGAAGCTAGAAAAAGTATAGGGTTGACTAGGTTGACCTAGTATAGTGAACAAGGAATAAGAAAAGATTGATAACAATTTTGGAAATGAAACAAGATAATTTGCAATAAATCTAAGAAAGTAAGTGCAGGAAGGAAACACATAGTCAACTGAAGTGATGTTGACTAGTTCAATTGATGCACACAAAGCAAAATATTACACTAACACTGGTTAATGCAAGATTTTGCACACTTAATTAAATAAAGATCAATAAAACAACTTGAAATTAAAGCTAGCTACTTGGTCAACCTAGAATGTTGATTAGATTATTAAGAATGTTTTTAAGTGTAAAGGGAGATTGGATATAATTAAGGTACTAGATAACAATCTAAGGATAGTTTTAGGTAAGTTTAGGATGAAAGGGACTATAGTGGAAAGGATATAAGCTTGGTATTCAGTCATACCCCCTTACTTCACACACCACAAAGATAAGGTTATTAGGTGCTTAGCCAATATATACCATTAACCATGCTTTATACTTAACCAAAGCATCAAGTCGACTTACCCCTTGGTGATGAAATCCAAGTAGGTTGGCTTGGGTAGTCAAATATTTAAATGTTTTTTTATGTTTATGTGGTTTATCTATGTGTACAAAAGAATATAAATAATGCAACTAAATTATTAATTAAAAACCACCTAATTAGACTATGTGAGATATTCTAAGAATGCAAACAAGTAAAAAGAAAGATGTGATTAACATATATGGTTCATTCCAACTTTGAAATAAGGTATAGTTGAGAAAATATATAGACAATAATATATAATAGGGTTGATATGGTCAAAATTATATTGTGGAAGAAAGTTTTAAAATGAACTAGGTTGGTCAGGTCAACCTAGTTATTTTAGAAAACATAGAACACAAAACTAGGTCCACAAGGTCAATCTAGTTGACTATGCAAAGGCAATATTGAAGACTATAAATTGTGAAAGGAAAATATATAAATAGAAAGATATAGAGAAATGAAAACTCACTTAAGTTATTTAAATATGAAAATAAAGAATATTTTTAATCAAGAACCTTGGAGAAAACTACCAAAAACCTATAAACTAGGTCAAGCTAGTCAACTAAGAAATACAAAAACCTATTGAAAAAGTGTTGAAAATGTACTAGGTTGACCTAGTTAACTGAACATGAAGTCTAAAAACTATGAAAAAAATACTAGGTTGAGCTAGTCGATCTAATTGTCTGAACATAATTCTACAAGTTCTGAAACATATACTAGGTCAAGTTAGCCGAGGTAGTTACATGTTCTTGTAAACTTGCACATAGAGATAAATAAAATGGGTCGATAGGGTTGATCTAGCATAATAAATATATCATAAAAATAATGATGAATAGAAATGAAATAAGTGAAATAAATCTTGCAAGGGTTTAATTCACATTGGATTTAGTAGAATGTATGCAATCATAGATGCATCATGTCCATAAATTAATCCTAGATCAAATGGGATAGAGCACACCTACACTTCCAATTGTGGGGGCATACAATTGTTAAGCAGGAACATGACCAATGTGAGGATCTGCTAGACCTAACTAAGGGATCACTTTTCATAACACACCATATGAGATAGGGTTTTAAATCCTATACTCTAACATAATTACATAAAAACCCTAAAAGAGTTATGATTTAATATTTCACTAATCTAATAATAAGAAAAGTAAATCTAATCTAGTGCACACTAAAGCTTGTGGCACAAAGTGGGGATTAGTAAATCAAAACAATCAAAACATGTATAGGAAACTTCAAATAAAGTAAGTATGAGTAACACCCTAATACATGGAATATGAAGATTAATATTATTCAAGCCAATACTTATGCTACTTCCATGTACTAAAAGAGAGGAGAACAAAATTAGAATATACATACTTGAATGTGAACCCATCGAGACTCAATCTCTCCCTTGGCCAAAGGGGATTTAAAATAGGTTGTTATGGTTCATAAGGATCAATTTATTAGGCCAAAGCATATAAGACTTATCCATAAGACTAGATTCTCTAAAATAATAAACCTAAGCTATGTCTCCTCAAGTAGAATGGTGGAAGAGCAGATTGTGAAGAAGTGTGAGTGAATAATAACTCTTGATTGCATATTTTAATAATGACTGAAATGACTTTGTATTAATGGAGTATCTTACCCTAAATTTTTTTAGAAGTGCCAGCTATGATAGGTCGACCCAATTGACCTAGCACATTTCTGGGCTAACTCACTAGGTATGTGCTAGGTCGCTCAGGAGGCTAAAAAACAAAAAGAGAGAAAAGGTTTGCAAACTACACTAGGTCAACTAGGTCAACCTAGTATGCTGAATAGGTCAAAAGGGTGCCTAAGAAATGAAATAAATGATAAAAAGAGGAAAAACACTAGAAGACTATGTAAGGGATGTGAAACGGCTTAAGGAAAGTTTTTAGAAACTAGTTGGATTGATAATAATGTTGAAAAGAGGTACAATAAACCTACAAAGCACCAAAGGTTTTCCCACCCCTTTCTCGATGCACCCCTTAGGGTGTGCACTCAAAGAGATTGAGTCTCGATGGGTTTTTTTAAATTGTAAAATGTTAATAATTGATAAAAGTGTTAAAATATTATGTGTATATAGAATATATCACTAGACCATATTGGTATACCACCAAAAATTAAAAACAAGAAACTAAGATGGAAATTAACATTACCCACTACATAGTCCACCTTCATGAAGAGTTTGATTGGCCAAATTTATTACTATCTAAACTAACCAAAAATATTAACAAATTTTTTTAAGATATGAACCTCACTTTTTAGTACTAGTTCTTGGTCTTGCTCTTGGTCTTTACACAATGGAAGTCTCCTAAAGGTGAGGCACACCTAGATGTAGAATATTGGCCTGCTACATAATTTGCCAATGTGGTATTGAAAAAGGAATGTGGGTATGTCACTCATCAAGTGAAATAAAAGTATGGTGGGAATAATTGATTGAACTCATTGTGATAAACCCACGTATTCTTTATGATGTGATAAAATACTTGGGACAACATGTCATTATCAAAATTTTCTTAGAGGCATTGTCATTTTCATATATAAACTACCCAAAGTCCCTAACACTCCATTTCCTTTCTTCATTGACATGTAGATTGCAAAATAAGAGATTTCCAAGTAAAAAGTTATGACTGACACCTCTCCAATCTATTCTTTAGTAGCCTACAACTTTGGGATCTTTGACTACACTTCCCTCTACCTCTATCACACAATCCAAAGATAATAAAAAGTGAAAAGTACCTAGAAGCCATTGATCCCCATCTCCTCCTTAACATATGGTTAGACAATCTAAGTGTTCAATGCATTATATCTAACTATGATCTTTTAGAATTGGGCATGAACATGCAATAAGTGTATCAGATCATGCTTGATGATATGTTAAGAGAATTATATGAAGAAGAATAAAAGTACTTCTTTTAGAAATCCATGTGTATCATGAAGGTGTATATTAAGGTTACATCAAACCTATGGGTGGACTTTCCCACTTTTCCATCTTCTATCATAGTGGACACAGTTGTATAAGAAGAAAATTTACAAAAGATATGAGAGGCCTTAGATATAGGCCCACCACCTATATCTCTTATACACCCTAGTAATTTTGATCCTCTGGTTGATAGTCTTTTAGAAACCTTTAGTCATAGGAATCGCACACTGCAAACTCTATGGAAACTTCATGACATACATGAGACATTTCCTAGATTAAAAATTCATGCACAAGATCTTGACCCAATTTAATCATAGTCCATAGTACAACACCAGCCAATAGTGTCTTCTCCAAAACTAAAGAGGCATCTCATTATGAAGTCATAGGTTCCTAAATTAGAGGTTTATGTGTAGACACTTATCTCCTCCTTATCCCCTTCTAAGGATCCTACTCCTAATCTTAAGGAAGTTGTAGCTACCTAACCCAATTCTGAGGAATAACAAATAGTCCATAAAGAAGAATAATTAATTGTAAAATGTAAAGTGTGATATGAATAAAAGCACAAATCCAAATTAGAGGAAAATAAAAAGGAAGTAGAAACATAAAATTTACTCTAGGAGAAATAGACATATCCTTAATTTATAAACCCCAATGCTCATGAGGAAGAAACCAAAGCCCAAGATAAACAATGTAAATAGGAAAAACTACAAGAATAAAAGATATGTGAATCTAATTTTGAAATGGGTACCCAAAATAGAGGTCGATACAAAAAAACTATGGCAATAAGCTGAAGTAGATGTAGCAATAGAGATGGTAAAGACTAAAGTAGAAGCTTATTCTCAACACCAAAGAGATGTTGATGCCACTATGAATAAATAAAAGGAGGAAGTGAAGAAGGTCAAGGAGTTTTTTGAGTAGGCATAACTAGAGGTAAATTTACAATCATTAGTAGAAGTAGAAATATAGTATAACCCATCAAATATCATATAAGAATAATTGGATACATCACCCACTTCTGAACCCCCCAATACTAAAGAGGCATCACCCAATCATGGAATAGTGGTACCACACCCCACTTAAAGTCTTTGGTCATGGGACCTTCTACAACATTTTACTTTCCAATTTCACCTTTACAATAGGCACTTCCAATGGCATTCATCTATGCTCTATCTCTTCACATTCCCATAATATAAGCATATTTGGATGTTTCTCAATTACCATTAGCCATGTATTTGTAAGGTACAACTAAATTTTAAGAGAGCATCTCATAAAAAGCCACATCATTAGAGAATAACATTACCTATTTGACATCAGAGAATGCAGGGATATGAGCTAACATGTACTAATCTTGTTAACTAAATCAATATGCCTACCCCATCCTAGTCTAACAAGTCCCAGATGTAGAGAGTTTATCTTATACATGTAAACTCTCATTGATCCTTCCACAATTAATCCAAGATTGATAGCATATTCAGTAGTTGTAGAGTCTACGTACCCAAGGTCTAGGAATCAAAGCTAATACCAAACTCCTTTTTGAGTTACTAGATAAATATCATAAATCTATCCATGCTACATCTTTGTTATCCACATAGGTAGCCCAACACTTATTGGTCTAGAAGTAATATATTGATAGCATTTAGGGAAACATGCAAGTAATATTCATAGAATCTAATAGGGTCAAAATAACCATTCTCAACCCAACCACTTCTATGGATGACCTATATATCATACTTCATACCTCTTCTTCTACCAAGGACACATGATAATGAATTTATAATAGTGGAAAATGCAAACCGAATATAATACTTTTGTTGGTATCAAGTGCAAAGGTATGCTGACAAGTTTTCAAACCTTCATCAAAATATTTCTTAGTGGACTCTTATTGCCTACACTACTTTGCCCATAATTGTGGATGAAGACCTCTATGATTTAATTTTTTCCTAAGGTTGCCTATGAGAATTACTTCATCTCATCTTGGAGATTTTATTGGATTAACTATCCTATAAAGTTGTCTTATTAGCTTTTGATCCTACGATTGTGCCTATGCTCAATACCCCTTAGTTTATTTCATGAGTCAAATCATAGGCCCAACTATAAAAATGAAAGGTTCCCCCACTACCTCTTTCTTTGATGCCTGGCCAGTTGGATTCAACTCTTCCTGCTTCATAAATAGTGCATATATATCACAATTTTGACATTTTTCTACTAAATATTTTTTTTCAAATGGATAAATAGTGAGTCATAGGGAATTACTTAGTTGAAAACATTTGAGGGTGTCTACACAGTTCACATAGGGTGAAAATTGATAAATGACACCTTGGGTCATCTGTGACTCTTGTCAGTCCTATCTTTTATCACTATTTTGTGTTGATGTAATGTTTTCTCAAGAAAAGATAATATTTTAAGTCTAAGAAAGTGTTAGAGGGAAAATATTTGTGTGTGTGTGTGTGTGTGTGTGTGTGTGTGTGTGTGTGTGTGTGTGTGACATATATTCAAATATATTACTATTCAACATGTCCAACCATATCTTTTGTGCATAATAAAAACTTCCATTTCTATCCATGCAATCTTTTTAAATAGTTAGTCAAATTGGAATTTAATTGGCATATTTTGAATTAGTAATAAATAGAGGAAGTTACAACTAACCTGGCATAGCTGGCTACTTGGAATAGATAGGAAGTTACAACTAAAACATCTTAGAGCTATATCATGGATGTATATTTATGGAAAGGGGTTGATTGTTAACATAATTTTTGTTATTGTAATTGTTTTATGATGAGATTAATGTAGTACATGTTTTATTGAGTTTGTATTGTAAGATTATTCAAGTTAATCTATATGATATTATGTAATGAAGTATTTTAATCAATATAAGAATAATTAATCCATTATTTTCTTAAATTTTCCCATATTTATTATATGAATTACATAAAATATGAATGTACTTAGTGACACTATGAAATATTCCATGTTTTATATTTGTCAATTATGAGTTTTGTTTCTATGTATTTATGTTCCTACAACCAAGAATATCTATGATACAACCTTAAATCATGATAAAACCCAATGATTTATCTATATGAACCTTGAATAGGTATATAAAAGGTCCTTTAATATGTTATTTATAAATATCACATTTTATTATCCCAATAATTATCAATATCTGGTGATCTAAGAACCTCTACTAATACTCTTTAGATATTAGAGATTAATTTCCTTGAAATTAACTACTAGAATCCATGGTTGTGGTATACCCTTAATATTGAAAAAATGTTAGCTCATCATATTTTTAGAATACAATCAAAATATTGGACTAACACTTTAACAAGAGTGTAAAATTTATTAGTGATCAAATAGAAGGCATTTTAGATTTGCCAAAGCTAAGGGAGCAGTCTATTAAAATTTCCACAACAATGTTAGAATAAGTTAAAGTTTTGGAACATTCTTTTGAATATGGCTTGATCACTAGACTATGGACTACCTTAAGTTTTATTTAAATACTACGTGATGCTATCTTATTATATTTTAATCTTACTAATTTATTCCAAATAATGATTTTGGGCTCAGTGGAAGATGAGAGAATTTTTAGTGCATTGTCATTTTTAAATTCAATGTTAGGAAACAAGCTTGAAAATAATTTGGAGACTTTCTTGAGGCTCTATATAACTATATACAATGTCTTCTATTTTCCATTTTATAGAGCTCTAGAAATTTGGCTGCCTACATCTAAAAGAAGAGGATTGACTAGTAATTCTTCAAACACACTATAGTTCTACAATACTAGATTTGCATCCAAAAAAATTTGAAGAGAATGTAAATAAAAATTATCAAGAATAAAATAAATAAAATTTCCATGTTAAAATTTAAAATTTAGGCATATGAAATCTGATGTTAATCAAGGAAGGACATCAAATTTTTTGATCCCCAATAATTTTCCATGGATTCATGCAGCTAGATTGTATTTTGATAATTAATACTGGGTGACTCTAATTTTGATGGAAAAACACTAATACTTGATTAAAAAAATGTGTATTTTTGTGTCTTTTTTGATTAAGAGAACATATATATAACATTTTAAAAATATATTATAGATATGCATAAGTATATTATGGTGTTTCCTCATTATTTTATATCAAACTTATTTGAGTTATCTATAGTGTAATGAATTGTAAGTATATATATTAGACCAATAGATTCACTTCCTCCTATTGGACCAACAACATTGCTTCTACCAATATCTTGCATAAATGACTAGAAAATTTGAGAAAATAGTCACATATGTATTCGAGCAACTTCCATTAATTATACAAGTGATGTATAGGACCAACAATAAATTTTTACTTAGACCTTCAATATGTTAGTGCTAATTCACTAAAAATGGGGAAAGATCTCAACCTTGATCTACATAGCTTTAATTCTAAATCCACTACATTAAATTCTATAAATGAAATATACATTAGGATTGATAATTTGGGATGTGAAGTAATTTATGTCATTAACCTCTTTTAACATTGCCTAGGTTTTTAAGCCTTAAAGGTGTAGCAATTTCAATTTATAAGTTTATAATTATAGTTTTTGTTATTTATTATTTAGTTTTTTAGTCATCAAAACCATATAGAAGTAAGAACATGTTTGTTTTACTAGGTTTTATAAATGTGTTAAGGACCACTTGTGACTTAGGACACAATAAGATTAAGGTAATAATTATATTCTAGTTTGCATGGTTTGTTAATTAAAATAAAAATATATATTTGAAAGGCCATTATTGATTATGGATATGGTTAAGATGTTTTGGAAGACATTATTATATAGTTTAAATTTTTTAATCTATGAAAAATTATAAATATATTTTTTAGTTATGTCATCCTCGCTTTTCATAGTGTAGTACTTGGTATAAATTAAAACTTTAATAAAACCACAACTCACTTTAAAAACATGGAATTAGGAGCCAACATAGATTTATAAGGACATGTTACAATTTCATAGTGACTATTTTGATACACCTTGGATATTTATTTTTATGGTTTTAGAATAATAGTGATTCTGGAAAGTAACAAATATTTCTAGGATTTGCATATGAGTTTTTATAAGTTTTGGGAATAATCTACAAGTTAATTAATGAATTGTGCACTAATTAATTATCTCACTTATCAAATATATGTATAAGTGAATCAGATTTAAAATAATATAATATAACCTATCTAAAATTTCAATGATGTCCTTAACGTGTCAAAGAGTGTTCATGAGTTGATTTGCATGCATGGTTCTCAATGACAAAGTGTGCCTTAATAATCATGCATAAACCTTTTAGTGTTTGCTTGGTTAGGTAAGGTGATGGATGTTGGTGATGTATTGACCATGCTTGAGGAGTCATATGAGGGTTCAAGATTTAATGGTGTAATTTTTTAATTGAAAGGAATCCATTGGAATAGTCTTGTGAAGGTCTAGGTTATCCTAGTCATATTAGCAAAACTTCTTGAGTAAGCATATTGATGACATTAACATTCACACGTGTGAAGGTGTCAGAAGAAAGTGGCCACATCAGTTTATTAATATTTGTACATGTATCATGTTTTTCATATTTTAGGTCTTAATATAATGTATATCAAAAGTTATAGTAGTGTAAAGTTGGTCTCTTAGGAAGATTTCACTAGTTTTCATAGTCAATTTTGCATTAAAAAGTGACTATTGGAATTCAAATATTTGAATTTGTAAAAGAAAACTAATATGTAATGTTTTGTTAATAAATTTTTATGATGGATGAATTTTATGGTGGTGTAAAAATAAAATTGGTATATAAATTCAAGGGAAATCCAAGAAAAATGATTTGGAGGTTTGACTAGTACACTTGCATTTATTGTGGTCCAAAGTTGACTAAGGATTTGACTTTTTTTGCAAGTGACCCAAGAAGGATGTTTGAGTTTTTATTGAAGATGTTTGTATGTTTCAAGGTGAATTATCTATTGTAGACTATTTTAAACTCCATTAGGATCATCTGTATGGATTTTGGAGGTTTGAACAATCCATATTTAGTATGAACAATTGCTTAGAAGTTGATTTTGGGTTCATTCATGGTGATTTCATGTACAAGGAAAATGATTGATAGGTTTTGCATATGCATAGGTGTGTATTTATTAATATAATAACTTTAGGGTGTATTAGGGATCATTAGGTTAGGACCTATGTGCTTTTAAGTGGTCTTGTGTTATTAGTTTATCTCAGTGAATTGCTAAAAGGATGAATAAGTCTCGATATACTTATAAGGGCTTATTAAGGCCTAATTGAAAGGTGATACTACTTAAAGGTGATCAATTAAAGATATGGATGACATATGTAGGTGAAATTTATCTTATTCAAAGTTTGATATAATCCTTAAGGGTTAAGGTATGTCTTATGTCTGACCAAGTAGATAGTGATCATGAAGGCTCTATAAATAGCATAAATGAATATAAAGGTTTCTACAGTTGATAAGCGAAGAAAAGAGAAGTGTGAATGTGATTTATGGATGTATTTAAGAGTAAATAAAGTTCAATAATATGTGTATTACATATAGGCCATATTTATGATATTATTATAGTGTTCTTGTAGGGTTGAAGATTGAGGATGAATAAAGAAGTGTAGAGTGATCCAAAAGGTTAGTTTGGATGCATTGATTATGTGTGAAGGATTCAATGGTTGAATAGAGTTGATATTCACTATTTATACATCACATTGAATGGAAATCAGATTTATGGAGGTGTTGATATTATAAGGTGTTGTGTGGGTGCTCAACATCTAGGACAAGTGGGTGCTTGTTCATGCTTAGGGGTTGGTGCTCCTTGTGAAGTAGGTGATTCACTAAAGTATCATGTTTATAAATATATTATAATATTTTAGTCCACTTTTTTTAGACTTGAAAGTGGGTTTTATCCCCCATGAGGGTTTCTTATATAATCCATGTGCTATGTGTGTTGACCTTGCATAGTTTCCTTTGTTCTTTTCAATAACTATTTTATATGCTTCATGAATGCTTTTGTTGATTGGTTAAGATTTTGAATTTTTAGTATTGGAATTGAATTACTTACATCATCGATTCACCCCTCTCTTAATGATTATACCTATAATAATTAGTATAAAATCCACACCTTCTTTACAAGTTTAACCACTTGAAGGTGATCAAAGTTAAAATGGATAGCCATCAAATGCAAGGTGGTTTATTTACTAAGAAATAACCATTGTTCAATGAATCCAATTATTCTTTTTGGAGTGCAAGGATGAGGACCTACATCATGTCTCTAGGTTTTTACATTAGGTAATCTATTATGGATGGTTATTACACACCTCATACTCCTCTAACTAATACAACTAATAAGAAGTTGAGTGAGAATAATTTTAAAGATATGAATGCTATAATTTGTGGCCTATCAGAGGCTGAGTTCACCATGGGAACCCATTAAAAATCTACCAAAGAAATTTTGGATAAATTACATATCATATATGAATAAGATTCAAAGGATAAGTTAGATAAATTATAAACCTACCAAAGGAAATTTGAGGGCCTCTAAATGAAGGAAGAATATAATGTGTAATCCTATCTTATAAGGGTTTATGAGTTGGTAAACATTATCAAATATGTTGGAGAGGAGATTGAAGAAGCTACTATTTTACATAAAGTATTAAGGTCTCTCACCCTCAAGTTTGATTCAAAGATTTTTGATGTAGAAGAGAGTCATGATATTACCAAGATGAATATGGATGAATTGCATAACATTATTACTTATTATGAGATGAGAGGTAATGAATACAAACCACAAAATAAGGAAGCATCCTTTAAGGTGATCAAAGAAACAAAAGGCAATAAAAGTAAGTTAATTCTTGAAGACTTTAATCTTAATGAAGATCAACTTGAAGCCATGATTGCAAGAAAATTAAATGTGGGATTAGATAAATATAAAGGGAATATTAATTTAAAAAATTTATCATGTGGTAAAGTTGGTAATTTTGTAGCTAATTACTCAGATAGAGGTAAGTCTAAACATAAGGAAGTTCATAAGGAATCTTCTGAGGATGAGCATAAGAAATATTAGGGTCCTAGTAAGTATATAAAGTTATTTAATAGGAGAAATTGTAATAAGGAGTCATACAAACATAGTATGAACCTTTACCATGAATAAGATAGTAACTCATCTATTAATTTAGAAGGAGACACATCAGATAATGATGATTCATCTCATGATGAGGATAAGGAGACACTGCTCATGGATCTTGGGGATGATGAAGGTGAATGTTCTTTAGGTAGAGATATATTTGGTGGAGATAGATTATAATATGAGAAAGTAACTCTTGAAAACAAATATATGAATACCTTGGAAGAGCTGAAGATTCTACAAGGCAAGAATAGAAAACAAGCATCCTTGATCAAGACCTATGAGGAACAAATTGGGTTATTTGAAGAAAGGTTGAGCAATGAAGTAAAGGATCCTGATGATATCACTCAACATATTGAAACTAAGGTTTTTACCCTTGCTAAATAGTTGGTAAATATTAATAATGAAGAATGTGTCACATACAAATTAAATATGGAATATTTATAGGTGAAACTAGATCAAGCTATGAGCAAGCTTGAAACATATCAAAAATTTGAGAAAAGTATAGTTGATCTTAATGATATATTGAGTAGTCAAAAGGTATTAAATGATAAATTAGACATATTTTTCCATGAAGATGCTCAAAAGGATAAAATTAGTGAGAAGATAATGATGATAGATTAGGAGACTAATCATGCTAAGGATATTACTAGTAAAGACAAGAAGAATGACAATATGAATAAGAAGGACAAATTCAAAAGATACAAGAGGTAAAATCAAATCAAGTAACCTATAATTAATTAAGGTATGATAACTCTTTCAATGGTTGTTATTATTATTGTCATCAGTTTGGTCATAAGATCATTGATTGCAAGAGAAAAGATCCTAATAAGATATTTACATGAAATTATGAGAAAGATAATGATAAGCATGAATAATGTCATCACTCAATATAGTCAACCAATCCACAAGGAAATAATGATATATTTTTCTATAGGTGTCAAGGGATTGGTCATATTGCTAGGTCTTACAATGCTTTCATTAGGAAATCATATGATCAAGTGTATAAATGGGACAATGAAACTTCAAAGAATCATCATATGGCCCATACATAAGGTATGCGCAATCAAAGAAAATTAATTTATTTCAAGTGTCAAGATAAAGGTCACATATCAAGTTTGTAAAAGAATGGTCAAAATTCTACTTCAAAGAATGACCATCATAACATGAATAAAAGGAGCCATAACGAATGGAGACCCAAGGAGGTGAATGAAAAACATGTTCAAAATAGACTATTTGTCATGATAGAACAAGTTAAAATTTTAAGTGTCAAATATAAATCCTTATTTACCCAAGGAAACAAGAAGATCAATCAAGATTCTAAGTCAAAAGGAAAGAATGAAGTTAAGAATCTAGTTAAAGTCAATTTGATGATGAGGCGAGATCGTAAGTCAAATGAGAGCAAGGAGATGTGGGAGTCTCCTAATTTTTGGGACCTTTAGTCTCTCTATGATAGGTGGGTGTCACTACCTATTATTCTTAAGATACATCTTTCATTTTTAAAATCAAGAGTGTGTGCTTTAGGTGATGTACAAGAGTTTATAATTAGTATAGAGCTATGTAGAGTTATTGATTGGTCTTTAAGACCAATGTCATTATGGTATGAGAATAGATTATATTATGTTTACAAGCCTTGTGATGATAAAATAAGGTCATTAGTTAAGGGGTAGAAACAAGTTCATGAGCTTTCTCTATAGGTTTGTGATGAAAAATTTTAAGAAATCTATTCAGGGACATTGATCCTAAAAGCAAGTTTTAGTCAAATTTTGATTCTTGGTTTAGAAGTTGAAATCATGAATAATGAAGTTAAGGTTTATATGGAGTGTGGAGAGAACTTTTATAAGTGTATTTCATGGGTTTATATATGCTCATCTAGTCAAAAGAATCATTCATGACCATTTATTCAAATTGACCATTTTGTTTAGTGTTCACTACCTAGTGTGTGTTCTTCTTATAAAATTGATGAATTTAAAGTCTAAGAAGCTATCCAAATATTGTGTCTAATTGGATTTGATGTGTCTATTTTTAAAAGGTGTTGAGGATATGTGATAAGGATTCCATGATCATTCTAAGGTGTTTTGACATAGTGACTATTGTGTATATAGGGTCTGCATACATAGTTTGACTAGTTCCAAGTGTCAACTGAAGATTAGTGAGTGTTCAAAGTGAATTTATGGAATATAAGGGTGTGTTAACCTCATACAGGTGTGATCCAAGTGTTTTTAGGATTTTAAGTTTTTTTAAGGGAAAGTTAAATATTTTTAAAGGCTCTCAGGTATGATAGTCCTTGCTTAATGACTAGAAGGTTAAAAACCATTTCATGGTTATATGGGTTCCCAAATGATTCAAACCTAAAATATTGGTCTAGATGTATGTATT
Source organism: Torreya grandis (assembly GCA_037957365.1). Classification (NCBI taxonomy): domain Eukaryota; kingdom Viridiplantae; phylum Streptophyta; class Pinopsida; order Cupressales; family Taxaceae; genus Torreya; species Torreya grandis. The sequence goes on along the minus strand of JARHVA010010473.1, from coordinate 113,350 downwards.
TCTGACCTCCAAGTGTGAGAGAAGTTTTAGGAGTTGGCATTGACTAGAAGGTGGTGAGTTAACCTTGTTCCTTTTTTATGCCTTACATTTTACACCATGTGAGTTAGTGATATTCCCAAAGTATTTGTTACTTAATATATTAAAATGGCCAAAATGGTGATCAAAAAGTTCTTTATAGTCATCTGGAAGTATATATTTTGACCTATGGTTGAGCTTTTGTGTAAATGGAGAGCTAATTGGTAGGTCAATTTGTGAAGGAGATATGGTGTAGAGGAAGAGTTGTATGATAATTATTGGCATGAATGAGTGTAAATATGTTTTTAATTTAGATATTAAATTTAAAATCATTATGGTGCATACATAAAAATTTATGAGATTTATAAGGTTCAAATAGGGCTACTAGGCCTCTAAGCAAGGCTAGTGTGAAGAAGAGTGATTTTTGGTCATTTTATTCAAAATAAAAAGGTATGGATATCCCTATATATGTTTCTTATTTGGATTTATGCATCATATATTTTGAGAAAGATCTTGAATATCCACTCTTCATTCTATGGGTGGCTTGTGAGAGAAAATTTGAAGGCAACTATGAAATTTTATCATGGTTAGAGATGGTCTAAAGATGCTTAAGGGGTTCCCATTTTTAGGTGACTTATGGGGATTCCATCTCAGTTTTCTCAAGGTGTTATCACTCCTATTTTCTTCATATTTGTCTTTTCTTTTTCATATAGCAGTACATGGTCAAAGAAGAGTGTTGTCAATGGGTAGGCTTAAGGTAGTCATGGTAAGGAATGGTATGCATAGTGATAGGGTGATTTTATATCATATCTCAGAGGAGATACCTTATTTATGTTGTCTTTGAAAACATTTACATGTCCTTATAATTAGAAGGTAATCCCACTTTTTCACTATGTCAAAGGGGGAGAAAGTGTTTGTATAGGGAAAAGAGTATGTGCATAAGCTTTGTTGTTGTCTTTGAAAACATTTAAAAGTGTTGAAATCAATGAAAAATGGGGATATTTTTGAGTTGATGTCCCTAAGTTGTCCAAGAGTTTTCATGAGTTGATTTTTATGCATGGTTCTCAATGGCAAAGTATGCCTTAGTAAGTATGCATGGACCTTGCAATGTTTGCTTAATCAAGCAAGGTGATGGATGTTGATGATGTACTTACAATGTTTGAGGAGTCATATGAGGGGTAAAAAATGCTTTTTACTTATTTAAATGAAATAAATCCATTGGAATAGTCTCATGAAGGTCTAGGTCATCTTAGTCATCTTGGTAAAATTTCTTGAGTAAGCATATTGATGACATTAACATTCACATGTGTGAAGGTTTCAAACGAAAGTGGTCACATGGGTTTGTTAATATTTTTTCCTCAATCATGTGTTTCAAATTTTAAGTATTGACATGATGTCTATCAAAATTTATGGTAGTGAAAATTTGGTCTCTCAAGTAGATTTCACTAGTTTCTATACTTTGTCAATTTTGCATTAAAAAGTGACCATTAGAATTCAAATATTTGAATTTACAAAAGAAAAATAGTTTGTAATGTTTTTTTAATATATTTTTATGATCAATGAATTTTACTATGGTAAAAAAATAAAATTGTTATATAAATTCAAAGGAAATCTAGGAAAAATAATTTAGAGGTTTGACTGGTTGTACACTTACATTTATTATGGTCCAAAGTTGACTGAGGGTTTGACTTTATTATATAAGTGACCCAAGAAGGATGTTTGAGTTTTTATTGATGGTTATTGGATGTTTTAATTTTAATTATATTTTGAGATCTTTTTATACTCCATAAGGATCATCAGAATTTATTTTGGAGGTTTGACCAATCCATCTTCAGTATGAAAAATTGTTTACAAGTTGATTTTTGGTTCATTCATGGTGTTTTCATGTACAAGGCAAATGATTGATAGTTTTTTCATATGAAAAGGTGTATAGTGATGAATTTAATAACTTAATGTTGTATTATGGGTCATATGGTGAGGACCTATGTGCTTTGAAGTGGTCTTTTATTCCTAGTTTTGCATGGTGAAGTGCTAAAAGGATGAATAACTCTCCATGGACCTATAAGGGCTTCTTAGGGCCTAATTAAAAGGTGATGTTTCTTAAGGCTGATCTATAAAATTTATTTATGGCCTATGTAGGTGAAATTAATCTTACTATAAATGTGATTTAAGCCTTAAGGGTTAAGGTATGTGTTATGGCCGACCAAGTAGATGGTGATCATGAAGGCTCTATAAAGAGCATAAACAAAGATGAAGGTTTCTAGAGTTGATAAGTAAAGAAAAGAGAAGTGTGACTATGATTTATGGATGGATTTAATATTATAATAGGTTAATTAATATGTGTATTACCTATAAGTCATATTTTTGATGTTATTAAAGTGTTCTTTTAGGGTTGAAGATTAAAGATGAACACAGAAGTGTAGAGTGATCCAAAAGGTTGTTTTAGATGTATTGTTTGTGTGTGAAGGCTTAAATGGTTGAAGAGATTTTTTATTCACTATTTCTCCATTATATTAAAATTCAATCAGATCTATGAAGGTTTTGATATTATAAGGTTTTGTGTGGGTGCATGTTCATGCTTAGGGGTTGGTGCTCCTTGTCAAGTGGGTGCTTCACTAAAGTCTCTTATTTGTAAATCTCTTATAGGATTATAGTCCACTTATTTTAAGTCTTGAGAGTGGGTTTTATTACCCATGAGGTTTTCCCACATAATACATGTGTTTTGTGTGTTTATCTTGCATTATTTCCTTTTTTCTTTGTAATAACTATTTTATATGCTTCATGAATGTTTTTATTGAATGGTTAAGATTTTGAAGTTTTAGAATTGGAATTGAATTAATTGCATCACTGATTCACCCCCCCTCATATTTATTGTATATATAACATAGTAATCCTATAGAATATTTAATCTCATGAAGGAAATATTTTTTATTCTATCAAAGTGTTTTATCAATCTCTTGATATCTCTTTTATATCTCTACAGCTGCAAAGAGGGGGTGAAAATGAAATGAAATCAACCAAGAGAAAAAATAAAAACTATTGTACCCAACATCCCCCTTCTCTTTAAATAAAATGGGACCCACCTTTTATTTTAAATGTGATATTATAATATGGAGTCATTTTCATATGTTCATGCAAAATCTAGAAAATCTAAGTCATTTCACTTATTGGCAGGATGATATTGGCATTATGTTTTATGAGTCTGACTTTGGTATGCAGAGATGATTTCTTTGGTTTTATGTTCTTCAAGATAATCCCTTTGAACCTCATGCAAATTATATTTTTGGATATTGTGTTTCGAGTATTCTCAGCCCTATTTTAGTTTAGGCATATTGTTCAGGAAGCCTTATTTGGTCAGAAAATTTTTGTGGACATTGTGTCCAAAATAATTCTCCCAAAGGAATTTGGCATGTAGATTCTTATCCTTATATAATTTTGGACCATATACACTTTCTTTGAAACAAATTACTTGATGGATTATCCCTTTAACCCTATCCAACCTACCCTTTATAAATTTTTAAATGTCCCTTAATTATATGAAATTACCTTTTAGGAAGTTCAAAAGTGCCCTTTGACCTTTATGAAGTAAACCCTTCAATAAAACTTTTACCCCAAAGTATACCCTTTGAATCCTATCCTCATACCCTTTAGGACCCTTTCAAACTATTATTTTAGACCTTTTGAGAGTGTCATTTGCCTTATAAACTAGACATTTGGAATAAATCCTTTGAGATTTTGGTCTAATCCCCTTTACCCTATGGGACATGCCCTTCAAACATTTGTCCCTACCCTTTTGACCCTAAAAAATTACCCTTCAACCTTTTTGTTTTAGACCTCTTATCACAAACCTATCCTTCAAGTTTTGTTAGACTTACCTATTGATGCCTATAAATATATCATAGGTGTCCTTAATGTTCAAAGAACACTTCTCATTTGACATTCTAGTAATTCAAAGCATGAGTAGTAGGTTTTGGCAACTTTTTTTACCTGTGGTGATTAAGCGGTAGAGTAATGTTTAACTATTCAACAAAATTTATATTAATTAATGGTTGGGAGCTAACATGGTCCAAATCTTTGCAAAGTGTAAGTATCTATGCTAATACTAGTGAATTATGATCTAAGATTAAACTATGGACTAATTTAAATAGGCATTTATAATTAAATCTAAACTAATGTGATCTAGTTAAAAAAGAAGCAAAAGAGAAGGGTAAGGTAGAAAGAGAATAAGTGATTACTGATCTTAGCCTAAAACATTATGAAAAAGTTTTAATTACAACTGAGTATACATTTAACCAATATATAGTGCAAAATATCATAAGCTCGAATCTCACTACACACTAGGTAAACCTCTAAGGATGATATAAAGAAGTACAAGTAAGAACTGAATTTAGTTTAAATATTTTCTACCACACTTCAAATAGCATGTGTACATCCTAATGTGGAGTAAATAAAATGGATCAAATCTAAGATCATTCAACTAATCTAGTGTAGGCACACATTATCAACCCTATAATCAAATATGCAACTCAAAGTTCATATAAACCATTCAAATTTAGGACTTTAGACTAGCAATTAAGAGAAAAATCCATATAACAATTAACACAAACAAACTTGGACAATCTTTGCATAATTCCTTGATTATATTATCTACTCAAAGTGTACAAATTTTACTCCAAATTCCCTCCTTTTATAGAATGGTATTACTACTTTCTATAAGAGGATAATGTAGTACACTAGTCAGTTACAAGATACAAATGTACAAAAAATAAGGACATCTATCCTTTTTCTACAAAGTTATAGAATACACTTTCATTTACAAACTAAACTGACTTGGAGGAAAATATGTAGAAAAATAGGATATGCCTTTATAAAATAATATTCCTCTTTCAAAATATTATAAATCTTTTACAACATGGAATATTAATTAGCTGGTTGGTGGGCTCTACACCTAAAAACTTTCTTACTATTACTAAAGGATGTTCATATCATTCTGGTGTTGTTCACTAACCAAATCTAAGTCCATAGTTGGTTTCAAGAGATACTTTTCCTCTTTGTCAACAAGCTCATTCAATTCCCTATCATTCCTACCCATAGATTTCTTGATGATCTTGATGTCATTTATCCTTTCACCTGCATTAAAGATTTTGTATAGGATCTTAATATTATCTTCTCTAGACTGGCCTTGACTTTTAATTTTTATTTCCTAGGTCACCAAGGTAGCCCTATGTTTGAACTCATCATCCTTCATGATTCCTAGGACAATGGGCTATGCAAAATTAGTTAGCATGGTCCTAAGTAGTTGTTCAATCCTTCCAATTAGATCTTCATCATCTTTTAGGAGTCTCTCTAGTTATTTTGACCATGAACTCAAACTTTAGATATTTTCAACAATAATTCCTAGAATTGCATTCAAATGTCCTAAGCTAATTGATTTAAACTTAGAAATATACCTTCTAATTTTGATGTTGATTAACCCTATTATTTTGTCCCATGAAACTTCCCATTAGGATATTAGACCCTTGGCCACTATGTTTTACTATGCTAATGTACTCTACCTCAGTTTTATTGATTTTAAGGCCTCAACATATCATATAAGGGTTCATATAGAAATTTGATCATTTCCTCAAGCACTGATAAGATATCCTATGTTCAATGCTATAGTGTCCAATTTTGTGTACTTAAAAACCCGTCATTCACTATTTATAGATAGATATAATTCTATCTCATCTCTTTGTTGTTGCCTTTGAGCTTCCATGGTTACCAGACTTAAAAATTGCTCACAACAAATTGTAAATGGTCTTTGAGTTAATACTTTCACTCAAATTGCATTTAGACTCTCTTCAGCTTGACTCTGATCAATTCAAGTTCAAATTAGGGTATTTTATGCAATTTTGTGGATATCTTAAATTATTAATGGTGATGGATTATTTGAACCTAGTCTCATTCATGCCTCATATTTGATTTTGATTATTGCCTTTATATGTTTACCTTTTCAAGCATCTAAAATCTCCATTTTTGTCACTTTGTGCTTACATGGTGCTTATTTGGCACTTATGTGGCATTTTTCATAAATGATTTTGAATCAGTATCCATTGGAATATAAAGGATTGATTTTTTCTTCATACCATTGGATTATCTCCCACTGATCAATGTGGACCATCAATCATGATCTTGGATTTCCCATGTCATTGGCCATCTTTGCATTGAGCCCCATGGTTGTACCACTTGGCATCTCTTTAGGATTTTTGAGCTCCATATCCTACACTAGTCACATATTGAACACACATTTACCATATGTCAAGCCCATGGGCTCTTGTAGAATTATTGAATAGTCATTAATGATTTTGTGCCATTGGATCATCTAGGCCTGATGAAGCATGACCCATTAATCCTGCGAGATGCACAAACTTTAATTAGTGCATAGTCATAAAATAAATTAGGCTAAAATATTTTAAGCTAAATTTATTTCGTGTTAATAATCATGATATAAAATTTGACTAAAATATTTTATGCTAAGTTTTAAAACATAATATCAAATGACCCCTCGAATGACATAAAACATGCCCCTTTTGTCTACATAAAATGTTCAAATAGATTGAATTTGATGGCCTTATAGACATCAATGATGGCCTTAAATACATTAATAATGGCCTCACGGATGTCAAATTATGTCCTTTCAAATGTCAAATGACGTTCATGATAATGTCAAATTTAATCTCACGAAGTTGTTTAAGTTTGGTGGGATTAAAGTTGGTGGTCTCGCAGATGTCAATGATGGCCTCATAGATGTCAAATGACATTTATGAGAATGTCAATTTTAAGTTCATCAAATTCTTTTGTTCCATGGATCTTGGATTCAATTCACTCCATATGATCAAGATTCAAGATGAGGCAAGAGTCATTGATCATGATCTAAGTAGTTACACATCATTGGTTCACGTAAATATGTAGGACCCTTTATTATTAAGATTCAAATGTAGGAGCACCATGTGGTGACCCTGTAGGTCTTCTTAGGATTTTAACTTTTTGTCATTGAATTCATTTCATTATATCCTTGGTCCTAATGAGGTACAATCCATTGATCATGATCTGGATGCTCACATGTTATTAGTCTAATGTACCAACTAGGGAAGGCTTTGGCATTACTCTAATTCTAGCTAGGAATCTATAACCCTGATAGATATACCTTTGGATCCACTCATGTCCTTGTTCCATTATTAACCAGGCATCCATAACCCTAATGGAGATTTTCAAAATCACCTATGCTTGAAAAAGCTTTTGATTTTGTATTGAATTCTTATTGTTTGTATTTTTAGATATTTTATGATTTCAATAAGATTGGGAACTAGGGTAGTCAGGATTAAGGATTTGGTCATGTTTTTGATCCTAAAAAAATCACCTATGTCTATAACCATTATCCCAAGCAAGGATGTTTGTTAAGTGAAAGCATGACTATGCCTCAATAGATTAAGCTTTCATCCTATAAGTGCAAATCTTCTTAAAACCAATTTTAGGTCAAGATAATGTTTAATCTCTCATGGATCAGTTGGCCTCTTCCATTGGTATTTACCATTTTCTTTAAATCACAACATTAGGCTCACATTTAAAACCCATGGTCAACATATGTATAAGGTTCATACCCACATTCCTGAACTTTAGAGTTTTAAGCAAACTAAATAAACTTTGAGTTGAGGGTTGTCCATAAGGACTTATTAGAAACAAGGAAAAAGGAATTAAAATAAAACACATAAAAAAATAACAAATAAAAAGGCAAGAAGAGAAATAAACAAATATATACATGCTTATGTACAAACAAGGGACATGAAGGAAAGAATTAAAAGAAACTAACTAACCTACCTACACTAAATCTAGGCATCTTACTAATTTACTCCATGAAGACTCTAGGGGGAGAAGTAGAGAAGTAATGCTTGAAGTAATACCCATTGGTGGGTAGTGTGAACTCTTCTCCATATAAGTCTTTGAGTCTAAAGGTGTTGTCTCCTAGTGTGTCTGCAATCTAATAGGGGCTAATCCATAGAGGTGTGAACTTGTCGTGTTTTCCTTTAGGATCATATGATTTTTACCAAAGGAGAACTAAATCCCCTTATTTAAACACCTTGATATTTCATCTCTTATGAAACCACCTCTTCACCATGGTCTGATGTCTGCTAAAATTATAAAAGGCTTCTTCTCATGCATCTTCCATTTGGATGATTCTAGAATCTTGAATTTGAAATCTCCTAAGCTTATTCCATATATTCTTGCATGAATTTTTATGTAGGAAATTTGAGAGTGATAGGTAATAGAGGATCTTAGTCATACACCAATAGAAAGGGTAATGATTTTAAGGAGTATTTGATCCTTATCCTATCTACCCATAGTGCATACTTGAGAATCTTATGCCAAATCTTGGGATTGTATATAAAATACTTCTTGATTAATTTTATTAGGTTCTTATTGGTAGACTTAGATACTTCATTTCCTTGAGGATAATGGCTGGATGAAAACTTGAGATAAATGACATTATCATACACCCATTCTATCATATCTATGGATATAAATGTAGATCCATTGTCACACACCAAAGAGATTTGAGTTCCAAATCTAGTACATATGTTCTCCTCAAAGAAACTAATCACCTCTTTAGTCCTAAATTATTTGTTTCCTATAGCTTTATTCCACCTTGTGCAATAATCTATGGTAGTTAGGATATACATGTGACCTTCTAATAAATTAGGGTTGATTACCCCTACAAAGTCCAACCCCCATTGTGCAAAAGGTTTATCAACCATGATTAGCTATAAAGGCATTATTGCCTTTGGTGATTAATATTTGGCATGAGTGACATTCCCTCATGTGCTTATGAGCATATTTGAAAATAGTTGTCCAATAGTAGCGAGCTCTGAGGATATTATGGGCTATTTCCCTTCTAGATGGGTGCATATTTACAAACTTCTCATAGAAGGTGCTCATGATTTGGGTAGCTTATTTTTTTCAGACACATCTTAGGTAGACCCCTTCAAAGTTATTTCTATATAAAAATTTATTTTTTATTAGATAATGGGATGTCTTAAGCCTAAGGGCCCTCTTTTTATCCTTGGTTATTCTTGTAGGACAAGTATCATTATTTAGTAAATGAATGATGGAATCATACCACTCACTAGTTTGAAAAAATTTATAATCAACTTGCATAATACTTAGCTTAAGGCTAGTATTAGCAATCATTTGAATCAAACCTCGACACCTTACTAGCTTTGCATTTTTCATTTCTATGTCATATTCTTGTATAATTGACATCCATTTACCTCTACATTCTCCAAGTTCATTCTAGCTCAGCATAATATTTATGGCAAGGTTAGGTATAATATCATGTACCTTATTTCTAAGGATATAGTGCCTAAATTTCTTCATTGGCTTAACTAATGCATATGTTTGTTTATCAATCAATGAATAATTCAACTCATCATTATTAAAGCTAGTACTCATGAAATATATTAGGTGATCACACCCATCAATATTCTGAGTTAAAACTACATACATATTATGGTCAGATGCAAAATAATAGAGATAAAAGTCCTTTGAAAAGTTAGGATATATCAAGACTGGAGCCTGGCTAATTGCTTCTTTGATGTCATTGAATACCTTCTTGGATTCTTCATTCCAAGTGACCTTAGCTTACTTCTTAAACATATCATTCAATGGTTTGATAATTTTTACAAAATCAAAAATGAGTTTTCTTACAAAATTTATTTTTCCAAAGAATGATTTTAAATCTTTTCTACTATTTGGAGGCTTTATCTTAGATATAGCTTCCACTCTTTCACAATCTATGGGGATCACATCTTTAGTTATGACATGGCCTAATAGTTTGCCTTCAGTAACACAAAAGATGTTTTTATTGGGGTTGAGGGAGATTTCATACCTTCTGCATCTCCCAAATACTTATTGTAAATGCATAAAGTGATCTTCCCTATTTTTATAAAAATTATTAGATCATCCATGTATATAGTGATACACTTACCAATTAGACCTTGGAAGGCATGGTCCATGGCCCTTTGAAAAGTATCTCCTATGTTTATTAACCCAAAATTCATTCTCTTGTAAGCAAAGGTACCCCATTTAGGTTTGAAATTTGTCTTCATCTCATCTTCTTTATCAACCAACACCTAGTTGTATCTTGAAAAACCATCAAGAAAAGACATCATGGGTAAACCTAAAATAATTTGTATCACCTAGTCAAGAGAAGGAAGAGGATAATTTTCCTTTTTATAAGCTTTGTTAAAATTTATAAAATCAATACATAGCCTAATCTCACCATTCTTCTTTTTGACTAGCACCAAATTGGCCACCCAGGTAGAATGTCTGATGGGAAACACAATTCTAGCATATAGCAATCTCTTAACTTATTTAAAGATCATTGGTTCTAAAATAGGGTTTATAGGTATTTTATTTTTCCTAAAGGTTTTACAACTTTATTTAAGGGGCATCATAAGGGTGATGACTCTTGGATCAAATATCTTCAATTCATCATAAGACTAAGCTATGACATATTTGTACTATGTTAGAATCTCTTTAGCTCTATTATTTTTAGTAGTTATGCAGGATTTTCCAACATTGACTAGTTGAGGTTGATCTTGAGGGCCAAGATCAACTACATTGTAATATTTCCCATTTACCTTGGGAACCTTAGGGGTCTCATCTAATTTGTCTTGATCACATAATCTCTCTAAGGAAATCATGCCTTCGTAAATCTTACTATCATTTAGCTAAATGACTTTGCCATTAAACTTGCATTCTCTACAATTACTTTCATCAACCTCATGAATGATCTGAGTCTCAAATGCCCCTAAACTAGTCATGAAATTCAATATTTATTGATCATCACTAAAGACCTAAAATTGATTCACATTATCTAAGACTAAAGGATAAGGTATTATCTCAATGTTGAAGTTGGGTGAGTCTTTTTTGGGCATGAGGTTAGTTGTAGCAGATGCCAACTCATCAGTAGCTTTGTTCTCCTCTCTAGGGATGGAGACAATGTTAAAGGCATCAAAAGACTCAATTAGATCCTAGACCCTAAACTGATACCTCTTAAGGTATGGCAATCTTCATTGATATTTACTCTTTACTTGGTTGAGTACAAGTTATGAATCACCATAGACTAGTAGTTCCTTGACTTTATTTTTGATAGAAAATTACAAACCTAGGATGAGGGCCTCATATTAAAAAAGGTTATTGGTATATGAAAACTAGATCCTATAGGATGTATGATATTTCTTACTATCAAGATTAGTTAGTACAATACTAACCCCAGATCTAGCCTTACACCTAAAACCATCAAAATGTAGCTTCCATAGCCTAGACATAACATGAGTATTCTTAGGATCACATACCTTTATAGTTTCTAAGGTGAAAACCCTTAAGTTTAGTTTAATTATGTTGACCCTTTCATTGACAACATTATACTCAGTGATCATGTACTTCATCATTGGCTCTCTTTCAACCCTAATCTAGTTTGGAACTCCTTTCCAACGTAGCCATAAATGTGAATAATCCTTGGATATGTAGTTATTCATAGCTTTGGTCAATTCCATACTTAACAAGATCCCATAAACATAAATAATGTCAACAACTTGGATATCAATAAACTATTATACTCTAAGCTCAGAGGCCAATTGCATATGGAAATTTAATAATTACCCAATCACTTTGACTCTATATTTGTCTAATTGAGTAACAAATCTATCAAACTTAATAGGTGTCAAGCCAAGTTTTTTGAAAATATCCTTTGGCATGATATCATTGGATGCACTAAAATCCAATAAACACTTTTGTAAATTCTTACTGAACATCTTGACTGTGAGAAGGAAAGGAGGAAATTATGCCTTAGATTTGTGCATATCCATATTAACATTATCATCTTGGGGTGGTTTGTTAGATTTCTTTAAAAATAATTCTAGAAAGAGGTCCTTTTTTTATGTGTTTTGTGTCAATTCATGCAATGTGATGTAAGTTTTTATCTTCTTCATGTCCTCAACAATATTATAACTAGTCTTATTTGAAGAACTAGGAACATCAACATTATGCTTAGAGTTACTCCCTTTGGGTGGTTTTAGATAATTTATTGAAGACATGTCTAAAGGAGATCCAAATTTATTTAGAGGCATTGAGGTATTCAAGTTCTACCTCTGCATTTTATTCCTCAAAGGATAAGTCTTCTTTAAGAATTGTTATAAGGCTTGGATTTCCTCATGGACATCATTAGGTTCATTGCAATCTTAAAAATGGAAATCAAACATCTCCACCATGAAAGTTTGATCATTAGGTTTGGGTCCTAATGTACATGTACCACTATCCTTATTAGGTACCACTTCCAATGTGTCTAACTCTTCCTATAAATCTTTAAAAACCTTACAAAACTTAATGAAATTAATCTCACCATGCTTGGTTATATAATCCACCCTTCAATAATCAAGCAAAGCAATATCAATAAGATTAATGTCCATAGTCATCTTTTCAAAATATGGTTCATTATTCTTATTATTGTGGAAACTATCATTCTAAAACCTATCATTAGGCCTATTAAACCTTTGGAATGAGAATTTCCTACCAGATCTCTCTCCAATAATGCAAACTTGTTTGTATAGCTGAAGGAAATTAGTGCTTAACTTTTGGACCACTTTTAGGATAAACTCATTCTCATTCTTGGGAGTTTTAGAATTATGAACCTGGTTATTATTACTACTAGCATCTAGTACTAAATTTCTTTGATGATTCACATTGAATCCATTAGTAGAAAGATGCCTCAAGAATCCTAAATTCTAGTTAGGAGCAATATGACTCAAAGGTAATTGATTTAGATTTAGGAGTTGATTCAAGACTAGAACATTCTAGTTGTTGTTGGGGAAGATATTCAAAGTGGGTAAATGTGGGTTGATATTTGGAATAGAGTAGGTCATTTATCCTTGGGGTTGAATTTGATCACTAATTATCATTAATTTAGAATAAACCCTGGATAATGAAGTTATAGGTGGAAGAGGCCTTTTCAAAAATATAAAATTCATATGATCTATTACATCCTTTTAGATTTCTAGAGCTAAAACATCATCATGATTATAAGGGTTTATGGTCTTACTATACATTTTATAGAACCTATAATTAAAGGACCTTGCATCCCTCTTGATGGTGGTGAACTAGTGGTATATGACACATGGACTAATAATTTTTCCAAATTGATATATGAAAACATTATTAAAATCATCCTAGCTAGTAATGTTATTGTCAAGAAAATTGAGAAACAATTCATATGCAACATATTTAAAATTAAATGGGAAAAATATGTATGCTACATATTCATTTATGACATTTATCAACCTTAAAGCATCTTTGAAAGATTTAATATTCTCTTCAATAGTTACAATACTAATTTAAACTAAATGTTGGCAAGTATTTTTCAAGATTATGTGGGATATCATGTACCATACCTGGCACTTTTATTGAATAATCTCCAAACCAAGCCATACATGGTTGAAGGTCAAAGGTAGAGGCACCTTGAAGAGTTGAGTTTGGAAAATATTTAGAATGTCTACACTTACCTTTATCTCACATGGCTCTTCTATGGATTTCAAGCTCAAGCGAAGGTTCTCTTGTCTCTAAATGTGATCTTATTCGGATCCTTGGAAATTATAGCTTGAAGATTGAAGATCCTATTTGAAATATGATGTATCAAGTTAATATTTATAAATAATAAGGATTAAACCTAAATATTAAGCTAATTTTGTAAATATTTATATAAAGAACTGTAAAGGACATCAACCTTTGACTAAGCTAGCTCAAATATGTGTCAAATTATACAAATATGGTCTATCTTTATAAGTCTAAGCTCATATAAACTCATATATATGAAAATTATACCAATATTTGATCAAAAAAAGCTATTCTAACCTCAACTACCATGGATTCTTAGACCTTAATCCATCTTTACCAAAATTAAGAATCAAACTTCAAAGAAATTTAATATTTTTCTAAAATATGCACAAAGATAGGTCAAAAACCACAAAGATCAATGATATTTACACTTATAAGCAAATAATTATGCAAATTTGCAAAGATAACATTAATCTTTGATCAAAACACACTAAGATTAGCAAATTTTTAATCAATTTACAAATATTAGCCTTCCTTCTAACACCAGCTAGACTTGTTGATGCCTCTAAATGTATCAAAGGTTTCCTTATTGATCAAAGAACACTTCTCATTTTATTATTGTGGGAATTCAAAGCATGAATATCAATTTTTGGCAAATTGTGTTACCTATGGTGTAATAGCGATAGAGAAATGTTTAATTATTCCACAAAATTTATATTAATTTATGGTTAGGAGCCACCATGGTCCAAATATTTTTAAAGTATAATTATTTATGCTAATACTAGTTAATTATGATCAAATCTTAAACTAAAGACTAATCTAAATGGGCATTTAAAATTAAATATAAAAAAAATTGATTTGGTTAAAAAATAAATAAAAGAGAAGGGTAAGTCAAAAAGAGAATAAGTGATTACTAGTCTTAACCTCAAACATTATGACAAAGTTTCAATTACAACCGAGTATACATTTAACCAGTATATAGTGCAAAATAGCATAAGCTCAAATCTCACTACACACTAGGCAAACCTTAAAGGATGATATAAAGAAGTACAAGTAAGAACTAAATTTACTTTAAATATTTTATACCACACTTCAAATAGCATGTGCATGTCTTAATCTGGATAAAATAAAAGAAGAAAATCTAAGATCATTTAACTAATCTAGCATAGACACAAATTATCAACCCTGTAATCAAAGATGCAACTCAAAATTCATAAAAACCATTCAAGTTTAAGACTTTAGGATATCAATGAAGAAAAAAATCCATATAACAATTAACACAAATAAACTTGGACAATCTATGTAAAATTCCTTGATTGTATTAACTTCTCAAAGTGTACAATTTTTGCTCAAAATTCCCTCCTTTTATAGAATGGTAGTACTACTTTTTATAAGATGATAAAGTAGTATATCAATCAATTACAAAATACAAATGTAGAATAATTAATACATATATCATTTTTATATAAATGTATAGAATACACTTGCATTTCCAAACTAAATTGAACTGTAGACAAATATGTTAAAAACTAGCATATTCATTTACAAAAGAATATTCCTCTTTCAAAATATTATAAAGCATTTACAACCTAGAATATTAATTATCTGGTTGGTGGGATCTTCACCTAATAAATTTATTTATATTGTTAAAGGATGTTCATATCCTTTTGGTTTTGTTCATTAACCAACTCTAAGTCCATATCTAGTTTCAAGAGACAATCTTCCTCTTTGTCAGTAAGCTCATTCAATTCCTTGTCATTCCTAGCCATATCTTCCTTAATGCTCTTGGACTTAGTTATCATTTCTCTTGCATTGAATATCATGTCTAAGATCTTGTTATTATATTCTCTAGATTGGCCTTGACTTTTAATTCTTATTTCATGGGTCACCAAGGTAGCCTTGTGTTTGAACTCATCATCCTTCATGATGCCTAGGATAGTGGGTTATGTAGGATTAGTTATCATGGTCCTAAAATGTTGTTCAATCCTCCCAATTATATCCTCATTACCCTTTATGAGTCTCTCTAGTTCCTATGACCATTCACTCAAACTTTGGATCCTTTTAACAACAATTCCCACAATTACTTTTAGATATCCCAAGATAATTGATTTAAACCCAAGATTCTACCTTCCAACTTTGATGTTGATTGACCCTATTATTTTATCCTATGAAGCTTACCATTGGGATATTATACCATTTTCCACTCTATTCTATTGTTATAATCTACTTTTCCTTATTTTTATTTATTTTAAGGCTTCAAACATATCATAGAGAGATTCATCTAGCAATTTGATCATTGCCTTAGGCACTGATAAGATGGTCTATGTTTAATGCTACAGTGTGCAGGTTTATGTCCTTAAAAACCCTTTCTTCACTATCTATAAATAGATACAATTTTGTCTCATCTCTTTGTTGTTGACTTCAAGATTATATGGTTACCAAAGTTGTAAATTGCTCATAATCAGATTGAAAATGGTCTCTGAGTTAATTCTTTCACTCAAATTAAAATTAAACTCTCTTCAACTTGACTATGATCAATTTGGGCTCAAATTATGGTATTTTATTCAAGTTTGAGGCTCTCATAAACCTTTAGTGGTGATTTATTATTCAAACCTAGGCTCATTCATGCCTCAAATTTGATTTTTACCTTTGCCTTTATACATTTGCCTTTTTGAGCATCCAAGATCCTTATTTTTATTGCTTTATGTTTGTATGGTGCTTATTTGGAATCTATCTAGCACTTTCATGGAATTTTTCATAAATTATTTCAAAGTAATAGCTATTGGTATTTAAAATATTTCTTTTTTATTTGTACCATTAGATCATCACCCATGGATCAATGTGGGCCATCACTCATGATCCTAGCTTTCACATGTAATTTTCTATCTTTGCATTGAGCCCCATAGTTGTGCCACTTGGAATCTCTATGATATTTATAAGATTTATATCCTACACTAATTTCATATTGAATTTGCATATACCATGTGTAAATCCTATGGGATTTTTTATAACTATTAAATAGTCATCAATGATTTCATGCCATTAGATCATTTAAGCCTGTTGAAGCACAATCCATTGATCATATGAGATTCACAAAATTTAATCAGTGCATAATCATAAAATAAATTAGGATAAAATATTTTAAGCTAATTTTATTTCATGTTAATAAACATTTCATAGACTTAGAATACAATATTTTATGCTAAGTTTTAAAACATAATATCAAATAACCCCTTGAATGACATAAAACAAGCCCCTTTTATCTAAGTAAAATTTTCAAAGAGCTTGAATTTAACGGCCTCATAACCATCAATGATGGCCTCACAAATGTTAAATTATGTTTTTGAGAATGTTAAATTTAATATCATGAAGTTCTTTAGGTTTGGTGGGTTTAAATTTGATGGTCTCATGGATGTTAAATGATGTTTGCGAGAACATCAATTTTAAATTTATCAAATTCTTATGTTCCATAGATCTCAGATTCAATTCACTCCATCTAATCAAGATTCATGATGAGGTGAGATCCATTAATCATGAATAATTATTTACACATCATTACTTCACTTTAATATGTAGTACCCTTTGTTATCAAGCTTTGAATGTGGGAGCACGATGTAATAACCCCATGAGGCTTCTTAAGCTTTTGATTTTTTATTATTTCATTTGGTCCATTAGATCCTCAATCCTAAAAAGGCATGAGCCATAAATTATGATCCAAATTCTCACACATTATTCATCTAAAGGACAAAATTCTTAGGTTTGTTAGGTTTTCCTTGTTTCATCAGATTATCCCCTCATGATGAAGTGTGGGTCATCAGATCTGGAAAGAAGTGAGATATTTAAGTTATGACTCAAGATTAAATAATACTTAGGATAAAATGTTAAGACTAAGGTCTCATTCATGTTGATAAACAAGAATGGGACCTTATAATTAAGGCTTTAGGCTAAATAGGTAATAAAGGGGACCATGCTAGAAAATTAAAAGGATCCCACCAATAACAAATTTTAGACTCAATTATAAATAAGGAAACAAAAAGGGGTAAAATAATGAAAAGGGAAAAAGCATGATTTTAGGTTAGGTTTTGGTCATGTTGTAAAATATGACTAAGACTTATCATAAAATTAGGCCTGAGTCATAATTTAAAATATTCTCACTAAATTCTCCTGCTAAATGTAAATTTGAACCAAGGGTTTGTGTTAGGATTTTTGGAGGAGAGATTTTAGAACATGATTTTAGATTTGGATTTTAAAAAACCCAAGGATAGTGAAAACTTAAATAGAGTCACTCTATAAATTCTAAGCATGATCCCTTCAATATGATTCCATGGAACCTGTAACTATAAGACATGAAGACCAATTATTAGTAACATTAAGCAAGCTCAAAGTAAAACCATAAATTTAGTAAGCCAACTTTATCAAAGTGGATGATATTTAAATTATAATAATGTTAAAACATGCCATGGTTTTAGGGTTAAGTTTCAAAGTATCTCAAGGGTCCCAATTTTCAAAAATGGGGATATGTTATCCTCAACACTACCCTTTAGGATTTCTGTCCCAAGCCATGTGCCCTTTTTGAAGTGGTCACATACCCTTAAAATATTTTGAAATGGATCTCTCATCCCTTATGGTGTATCTATATGCCCTTTTTCTTATCTTTACATACCCTTCAGTACTTTTGTCATAGGGCTTTTTTCCTTTAGCCAATTCCTTTGGACATTGTGTTTGAAATAATATAGACCCTTCAGACCCAAGGCATGTACCCTTCGAGTTTGGTGAAACTTTCCCTATGGGACTTTTGAAATGACCCTTATCCATATGAAAATTACCCTTCATAGATGAAAAGTTCCCTTCAACCCTCTTAAACCTACCCTTCAGGACTTTTGAAAGAACCTTTAGCTTTATGGAATTACCCTTCGAGAAATCAAAAGTTCCCTTCAAGGATTATGAAGTAGACCCTTTGGGACTTGTGTCATAGAAAAAATGTCCTACAAAGTGGATCCTTCATATAAAATTACCCTTTAACCTTGAAATAATAATTTATAATAATGTTTTTGGGACTTTTTCCTAATGAAATGATTCCTTGAGGTAATTATTATAGATACTTTGTCTAAAGTAATTCCCTCGAAGGAATTAATTCATGAACATTGACCCAAAAGCATTTTATTCGACATTAGACCCTAAGTACTTTATTACTAAGAGCACTATTAATTTTTTCCATACTTACCTTAACCAAGGTAAAATAATTCCTATTGGTAATATTAAAGACCCTCCCCTACCAACCTGAGCTAACAAGTTTAAATATAATCAAAGTAAACATTGCATATTTATATCACATCAACTAATATTAAATGCAAGATCCTATATAGATGATACACAACTATTGAATCCATCATTTACATTCAAGGTAACTTGCATTTGAAGCCTCTTACTTTCTAACAGTTACCACAAACCCTAGTTCACATCTTGAGAATTCTACAAGTATAACAGTGACTAAGCTAAAATTTGAAGTGTTTTCACAATATATATATCACATTGAAGGAAATTGAAAATATTCTAGAGTACATAGAAATGGCTTCTACATCTAGGATGTTACAAGGAACAAATCCCCCATCTACATTTTTAATTAAGGATTCTATAGAGTTCATGGACACTATCTTTGACTGGTGATATTTGGAGACAAATATCAAAATTATACATAGCTTTGGGATTCCATCAATTTAGTAGACATATTTTCTTTGGAGGATGAAATGACATTAGCAAAGAGGTTGTTCCTTCATTTGGGAACTACTAGCATATAAATGCCAAAGATTGCACTTCACCATTGCCAAACCAGAAGTTATGCCTTGCATAGACCTTCTCAGGGTCATGTTATTTTTAGGTAAGATATCACAGGATGCTTTCTTACTTCATTTTCATGGTGATAAATTGGTAGCATGAATCTTTGGAAATTATTTTTAGATGTATTTATCTCTCAGCATACCTGACATTTACTTTGACAAACACACTTTAGTGTAGTTCAGTGAAGAATCTTCATTTCAAAAAGTGTTGTCATCATGGCTTCTCCCTAACCAGATAATCACATAAAAGTAAAAGAAGCCAAAGGGAGAAATTCTAATTGATAAGTTCAAAATAAGAATCTATATTGGTATGGCTTTGCTCAATAGATTATACGATATACCCAACATCCATTTTGTGAATTTAGATTGGGTACCATTGCTGTACATGATGCTATCACATGATGTCACTTATGCCCTAAGAGAAATAATTAGTTTAAGGTTGAGGGATAAAATTATGCATAAGGATAAACATTGCACCCCTATAAGATATTTGTACATGATGTCATATTTAGTGGATGTAGTCATCGACACATGATATAAAGACTTGAGAAATTTATAGACTCCAGCCATAAACTATGTGAATATAATTACTACCAGTTCATGCACATATATGCTTACACTAATCATATGGTTAAGATATGTGAGGATGTCTACCCACAAGTATGGAAATCCATTCATGGCTTGCCTATGCCTTGGCTTGGGGAGAATATTCTAAATAATTTGGATGGGAAAGGAGATTACTTCATCTACCAAAATTTTACTATTATTATTGTATGGATAAATATAATCAAGCCCCTATGTCTTCCAAAATATGTAATGGATAAATTGGCTGAACAAGAGATCACTTTCCAGCTATAAAATAACATTGAGGAAGATTTGGCAAGGTAAAATAAGGCCTTATACTTTGGTAACTTGAGTTAAATTAGTAGGATGGTGTATCAAATAAGGAAGAATCTTAGATATGTAGGTGGAATGTAAAACTGTTATGGATTCCCCATACTTACATGCATGGACTAGGATCCACATGATCTAATCTAAAAACATATGCATGGATTTAATATCCCTTACTACCACTAGCCTTATGCTTATGATTTTATTTTCATGAATACAAAGTTAGATGTAGAAGTATTGGATCAATCAAAGATTGTCAAGATATAAGAGGATCATCTAATAATGATCCAAGCTGACCTTACTATCTCCACTAGGGAGTTAGATAGTAGAAAATCATTATTTAAGGGATAGAAACATTCAAAATTTTAGAAAGGAACTTCAAGAGAACACAAATCTTCCTTCTCCCAAAGACTTCCTCTAAAACTAAAATTGAAAATAGTGAAGAGAGAGCCCAGGCTACCTAAGCTTAGTAATCAAAGAGGAGGATAAATATATCCCATCATATTGGATTGTGATGAGGAGGGAGATAAAGTGAAATAAATACCTACTACAAGATCTAGCTAACTTATGGTTATCCCCTAGGTATCTACTATTTCATCTATGGGGGTAGCTACTTCACAAGTAGTAACATCCACCTCCTAGGGCTCTCCCACACAAGGAAAGACCCTTTTGGTCTATACAAGGAAGCCCGATACTCCCATAGGTATATTTATGGTGTAGTAATCTCAAGGCTTGCCCAATCCACCTCTAAGTTCACAACTAGAAGGGAGGATGTGGTTATCATCAAGGACATAGAGGATGATTTAGATGAAGAAGATAATGTGGAAATATCCAAGGCCATGAGTTTCCAAGTAGACCCGATAGAGATTCACCTCTAAGGTACTCAAACTTTTTCAATTTTTCCTTTTTATTCAATTTCTATTGTTGATCAAGTTTTAGTCTCTTCTATGGAAGCTCCCACGTCTACTGCAATCACCCCTTCATTCCTTCCACCTATACATCTAATCCTCCCATTTACACTACCACCATTGATCCCTCTATTATCACTTACACACCTCTTCCTATGGCTACTACCTCTATACCTACTTGCACTTATACTATGAGAATCCTCAAGAAGAAGAAGGCATCTAAGAAAGTCTAGACTGCTCTTGCCACCCCTCAACTCCATGTTCAATCCACATATATTTCCCTTCCACTCCCTACCACCACTTCCATGGAGGAGACCATAGTTATAAGCACTAGTAGGGGATAGAAGGCCAAGCCCAAAATAGTTGTAGTCTACTCACTCCCTCAATTTGGAGGAGTGGATTGGTCTAATATAATTTGGCCTTCCTTACTTGATGTTTTGACAAAGGTCAGTAAGAAATAGAAAAAATTGGAAGAGGATGTTGAGGATGAGGTTGTGGTCACAACCTCTGATGAATCTAATCTAAACATTCCACCTTGGGTAATATATTTAAGAAGTCAAACTTCTCAAATGCCAAGTTATAAGATCACCAAGTTTCCCTCTATGTCCACCCTATTTGATCTTCCAACTAGCACTATCCAAAGGGTCAAAAAGAGGAAAATTAAAGATGACCAAGGTGAAAGAATCAGCCTTGAGGAATAGCAACCAATGTTCTCTCTCACTAAGAGGTAGAATAGATAGCCAATCTAGTCTATATACAAGGAAAATCTTTCAAACCTAGTTCAATCACACAAGGATATTGTAGTGGCCATTCATGAAGGCATTGAGTTAGCTCTACAAGAACTAGAAGAGGAGGTATAATACTTACAAGCATAGATTGAGTAGTTTAGGGAATAATCCAAGAAAGTGAATATTCCTATAGGTATTAAATCTAAGGTTTAGGAAGCTACATCAAAATATTACAAATCCTTAGAGGTCATGGAATTTATGAAGGCCAAGATGGCTCCCCATGTGAACTAGACAAATCAACTATACATCTCCTTAGTTTAAGATAGTGCCAAGCTAAAAATTTTAGTTGTCTATATAGGCAACTCTTTATATAACCATCCTTATTTAATGATAATGTTCAAGGCATCTAATGCCTTAAAGCTTGTTATCATCTAGCAAGAGGAGGTGAAGGACTAGTCGAAAGTAGTTAGAACCTTGATCCTAGAGTATCAAGCACATGAGGCTCAACTACTCCAAATTTTGGATGAGTTAAATTATTTGTTGATGATTCAAAATTGCACTTGATTCTAATCAACAACAATGGGAAGTTTAAAGATGTGGGACTTGCATCTTGAAACAACCTCCATATTTTAGAGAAGCTAGTTCTTCTTTAAATTGAGTAAATACTGGGTAAAGGGATAAGAATTTAAATTAGAAACACAATGCAAGAAAGAAAATATAATCTATGGCGATGCACCTGAATGTAATTTGACCTTAATCCTGAGCATAGTGAGACTATATGTAGGATTCATTTACATTTAAGAGCAAACAAGTGCATGATCAATGTAAAAGATTGAAACAATAGAAACAAAGGCTCACATCATAGACTTCTTTTGCTAAGATACAGAAAATGTCAACAAAGGCATAGGGTTCAATCCTCTTATCTAAATTTTCCAATCACATAAGAGGCTTAGAAACATGTACAGTTATGTAAACCTTCCAACTCAAGAAAATGAGACAAAAGCAAATGACATTCCTAATCTCAGCTCTAAAAAATCTATAGTCTAGACTACTTTTGCAAATGACACTGATAACATCAACAAAGGCATAGGGTTCAATCTTATTATTTGAATTTTCCAATCACATAAGAGGTGTAAAAAAACATATAGTTATGTAAACCTTTCAACTCAATAAAATGAGATAAAATTAAATGATATTACTTAGCCATAGCTCTAAAAAGTCTAAACTTGTTACAATAATTCTCTCTCAAAAATTCTCTCTGATAATGGATGATTGATTTTTTTATTCAGTGATCTCTACACCCTTATTTATAGCCTCAGATCCACTCTGAATTGTCTACTTGTACCCAATCTAATGGTCCAAATCAAATCTTCCCTAATTTATCATGTCTAACAAAAGATATCTTATAGATTCTAGAATGCTTTGTCATTTGGTAGTTCATTGGCTGAAATAGATTGCAGGATGCTCCCTTCTCTTGAATGTTAGGTGACACTTAGCCAATTTCCTCTTATTACTTTAGCAAACACCAGAGGATGACACTTGTCATGTTTCGTAGCACCTATTAAAGACACGTGGCACTTTCTGTGTAACTTATAATCTTTTGTCTTTGCTCAGCCATGTTCCACCTTTGACACTTGTTGTTATCCGCTTTCTCAAAACTCCAATAGCTTAAAAGATAATAAGATTCATGGCATTTATTTTAAAAGGGACACCGGGATAGGTTTCAATCTCTGCTTCTTCATTAAAAGACACATGGCAATCTCTACTTTTCTTACCTGGGTTACATGGTGATCTCCACTGCTTGTAGTTGCCTTTTTAGAAACCTATGGAAGATGACACGTGGTGGTTTCCACTGCTTGTATTTATACCATAGAAACAATTTGGGTCTCATTTTACATTTACATAGATAGCGACACCTGGTAGCTTCCACTCACTTAAGAAATAAAACTTGGGACCCACCACAGTCTTTGTTATATCAGTGAAGCAAAGATTAAGATAATTCAGATCGTGACACATGGTGGCTTATGCTTTCTTCTACTGGGATATGTGGCAGCTCCCATCACTTTTAGAAAAGCAACATTAAGACCTTTTATGACTTCCACTTGGTGCTTTCCACCTGATCTTGATACTTAGCTTTTGAAACCTTCCATTGGAAAGAGATGAAATGTGGGTGTTGATATGAAACCATGGATGATGACACTTGGCGCATTCCATTGAGTCGCTATGAGACACGTGGCACATTCTGACCAACTTACAGAACATATAGAAGGTGCCTCAAATGATGACACTTGGTAGTTTCCATTGAGAAGGATGCCTCAGATAATGACACTTGTCAGTTTCCACTTTTCCCCAACACTTAGACAAAAATGAATCAAAAGAGAAATAGAGCTTGTGCTCTGTTTCAACACTCTACCTTCTTAGACCACAGTATGCGAAGGCAAAATTTTGTGGCATGTGACTAAAAAATATAATGTAACGTAGATTAAATTTTTTACTCTACATTATCCAAGGCAAGATATTCTACTAGTAGATTGATTATAGAATTGATTTAGATAAAATTGTCTAAGAAGCTGAAAATGAATTTAAATAAAGCATACAAGGTTTGGCAATAGAAGAGATAGAATATGAGTTAAGAAAGACTCAGAGTAAGGTGATCAATGTTGATATTTTTAAGAATAAATTCTAAATAACTAAGGATGAACATATAAAACTCCTCAAATAGACCAAGAGACTTCATTGGCCACCATTTCTTAACTTAGACATCATTCTACAATAGCATGATGTAGCACACAAATTATATGAGGATAATGAGGCAAAGAAGAACGAAGATTCTAGTGGTGTTATTATATCTTCAATTTTTTCTTCCACTTCCACACCTACTAAAACACACGCAACACTTTGAACAACTCAGCCTTGATAGGCTAAAATGTTACACATGTACAATTTTTTGTAATAGCATATATATTTTCCTTGAGATAAGATCAAATAATTATAAAATTGGCTTTATATTTTTGTGAACATACACATGTTGTATAACTTTTTAAAAGTCAATTTAATGATTTATAGCTTTTTAATCTTTTTCTTATATAGTTTTGGATTGCAGTTAGAACTACATGTTCTAACTACCAATTATAATCATCATGCATAGACTTGAAGGATGAGGAAATTCCTTCCCCAAGGTCTATAAATATAATTGTAACCATACTTTATTTTGTGGTAAAAAAAAATTGGAATACAGAGCAGCAAACCAATTTTAGTCATCAAGCAAAGTGTTTTGTGTATTTTTTTTTCCAATTTTGTGTTATTAGTTATTATTTCCATGGTTTTTTATTATTTCAATAAATATTTAGTTTTTTAAATCTACAAAGATATTCTTGATTGCTTTGATTAATATGCTAATCTTATATGTGCAATAGCTATTGAACATTGGTAGATGTATTGAGTAAATTAGTCAAGATAAATTGAATAATATTTCTAGAAAGTGTACTAGTGTTTTCTTGGTGTAGTTTTTTATGTGTGTGATACAATTACCTCAAATAATTCATTAATCCCAAGCCATAATCTTCTATTTAAAGGGTGTGAAATAGTTTCCCTAAAGGAAGCAACCTTTGTCTGAGGTTGATCAAATTCTTGCAACTATAACTCCCTATAATTATTATCTATGTTTGACTATATGTGTGTTATTACTACTAGTGATAGGCATTGGTTTTAAAGAAACACAAGTTTGTCTAGAGATGAACTAGGGAAGTAATTTCTAAGACCCATAGAGACTTATTTTTTCCCCTACCTTACCCTCTTTTTTGTGTTTTGTTATAAAATATTTAGCCACATTAGATTAGAAACTAGTCACCCATCCAACTCACTTAGAAAACCACTATTTTAGGGTCGATACCTCTATCCAAAAAACATTATCAACAACCTATGTGCCCTACCCCTATTATATCAATAGGTTGAAATAAACTACATACTTGAAACTCATGCTCTGGAGTGGAGTTTACCTTCATTGAGATCCTAAAATGTTAGAGGCTACCTCATTTGACTGTAGTGTGTATAAAACCCACATTAATAGAAACATCAATGAAAATAGAACAATGAAAAGGAAAATATAATCAATCTTCTAACTAAGATAAACTAAATAACAAACTAACATACTTATAATTCAATTCCAAATGTCATAATTTAATGGTAAATTTTATATTAGTCTTTTGAGAGACTTAAAATGGTCTATACTCAATTTATACTAAGTACTGCATATGATCTTACCGTATGTACTACATAAAAAGAATCCTAGAGAACCATATTTCTAAGACATGAAAGATTTTTAAAAAAACATTGTTTATTTCAACCTCTCCCTCAATCTCATCTTTAATCTTTATCATATTACATACATTTATTTATTTATTTATTTTGGTAATGCTAAGACATGATCCACTATGCAAAAACAACTTTAAAAAATTATTATATTAAAATAAAATTAATTACTAAAACATTAAAATACATGTCTATTTACATAATTGTTTATTAAAGCATTCAAACATATTGTTCTATAGGAAATAAAATAATACCATGTATATAT
Source organism: Torreya grandis (assembly GCA_037957365.1). Lineage (NCBI taxonomy): Eukaryota > Viridiplantae > Streptophyta > Pinopsida > Cupressales > Taxaceae > Torreya > Torreya grandis. The sequence goes on along the minus strand of JARHVA010010473.1, from coordinate 86,748 downwards.
CAAAAAAACTTAAAATAATATCAACATACTTAAAAATATCATGATAGTACTTCATAAGTACCAAGTATCTATTAGTGTAGGTATTTATTTTCTTAGATTTATTTATTTAGGAATATTATATTTGATCACATGGATTTTTACTACATTTTGGGGATATGTTTGATTAAGAAGAGTTAGTGTGTCATATATATCATAGATTTGATTGGAAGACTAGAATGTAACTTTCTTGACTGACTATTATGGGTATGGGAGTTAATCTTATATTCTAGGCACCTATGACCACCTTTTGTGGAGGAGTTACATTTCTATTCTAGGGGTGATTTGACCACCATTTGAGGAGTTACTTGTTATCCTATATGTATGCTCTAATTTATTTGAATTATCTAAATGAAAATTTGATTTTCTCTATTTGATTTATCACATGTAATTCTCTCTTTTGTGATTTTAATTTATTACAGCTCTTTGGGGGTGTGCATTCACTTCTTATCTCATGTGACCATTAGACTTTCACTTTCACCTTATCCAATTTGGGATCAAACTCTGATATGGTATTAGAGACACATATGGTAAATATTTGTATGGTTATTCACTACTGAGTTTACTATGAAATCTTGAGATTTGTTTCATAATTAAGATCATAGATCTATATTATTTTTCATTAAGATTTGTTCATTCCTTTTATCATACATTTGCATTCTTTTTAATGTTGGTCTACAAAATTTCTTTGGAGATCTAATGTTATTTTAGTTTGATCAACTTCAATACAAATTAGAAGAGGCATTATTTCTTGAGGAAACACTTTTTCCATCACATTGCCTTTTCTGTGGCTTTGTGGTTCATATTTGATTTTTCATTATGCATGCCTATTTTTCCATCTGCATGTTCAATCTACTACTAATATTGAACCATAAATAATTTCACTATTTTTTTTTGGATTTTGGTGTGCCTTCGTCTTATCTTTCTAAATCATATTTAATTTTTAAATTTTATTATGAAGTGCAAAATTTATCATGTTTTTAATAACTATTACTCAAAAAACTCAGATCTTATAGTTTGGATATTGTTGCTAAAATTTTATTTTATTTTTTTTAAATAATATATTGTGGGAGGATTGAATAACATTTGTGATTTACTTGAGGATTTATAACATTTAATTTTGATTTTATTGACTGGTTGGAATACTATATTCACTTCCTTTCCAATTACACATTTAAACATTTAGTGTAAATTCATTAAATAGACCATTAATGATGGGAAATGTAATTTTCCATCACTTTTGATTGAAAATATAAAATTAAGTGTCATGTTTTTCAAAATTTTATGTTTTTTCATCTTATTTCCATTGGTTTTTATGTTTTATACATGCATTAAATTTATAAAGTGATATATTTTGGGGGGTTCACTACTTGGCCCATTTTTCATACTTATACACTCTTGGATACATTATTAGTTGAGACCAACATTCTCACCTTATTTTCAAAAAAAAAAAAAAAAAAAAATCCAATAAATGCATTGATAGTTGTAGGCACACTATCAGTAGATCCTAATGAAGTTTGAATGTGTGTTTGAAACATTTGGGGGATTCACCATTTCATAGTTCAGGGGAGGTGTACTTTTTCTATGTCACTCTTTCATTTCTACTTGTAATTACATTTATATAACAACTACAATTTATTTATACAATAATGGATTCAATTTCAATCAATACACTAACTTCCTTTAACTATCATGAATAGAAAATCAATATGATAATCATTTTGAGTGAGGGTTTTTATAATATATCCATGGGTGATGAAACTAAATATAACATAGATGAATAGATAGTTAACTGGTATAACCATAGTGATAAAGCCTATGGGCTATTATATCTTTTTATATCACATGATCTCATATTTCACTTAGAGCCTACCAAATCACCTCATGATGTATGGATGATTCTAGGTAAACTATTTGGAGAGAAAGATGTTATGAGAGGTCACAAGCTTGAGAATCAATGCATTAGCCTAATTCCTTGTAACTTTGACACCCTTCATGATTTTTTCACTAATTTCAAGTCCTTGATGTTGAAGTTAAAAAAATTATGGATAAAGAAAGAAGATGATCAACTTATTCTTTTTATACTCTCTAAACTAGGTCTTGACTATTCAATCTTTATCTCTACTTTCCATACCATTAAAATTACTTTGGGCACTACATAGAAGATGCCCTATTTAGATGATTTCATTACTAATTTAACTAGAGATCAAGACAAGTTGATCTATATGGGCACATTGAAGTCCATAAAATATCAATCTATAATTTTTGGGAATGGGAAAGTAATGACTTCAAACAAAGAGAAGAAGAAGAATAATAAGGATCAAGAGAAGAAGAAAGAATCAACCTCTACCAAAACCAACATTGAAGCCTCCTCTTCTAATGACAAACCTAAGAAAGAGAAGGTTAAGTGTGCCTAGTATAAGAAAAATTGGCATGACGAAAAAAAGTTCAAAAAGAATAAAATATATCACCTAACTCATTTCCTAGAGAAAAAACAACATAAATGTTCTCAATTCCATCAAGCATAATTCATCTACCCAAGATTCTACTAAGATAAAGGACAAGGGGAAAGAGAAAGAAAAGGGAAAGGATCTTGTAGTAGTTTTAACTTCAACATCTTCATGGGTTATTTACTCATGTGATTCTCACCACATGGGCTCTTCACTAGTTGAGTTTTCTTCCTTAGAGCTTTATAACATATCTTCCATTAGTTTGGGTGATGTCACTTTTATAATAGTTGTAGGGAGAGGGTTTATTAAAATTTAAGGATGAACTTTCAATAATTTTCTAAGTGTCCCTTCTCTTTGAACCAATCTCCTATCAGTGTATCAAATCATTCATATCAATAAAGGAATGAGGGTTGAGTTTTTACTAGATTATGTTATCATCAGGATCTATATAGTGATTCTATAGTGGAAATGGGTAGGGTAGATCACTAATCCAAGTTATACATCTCACATTTTTAACCTAATTATTCTTTGACTACATTGTTGACTAATTCATATGGAGTTAGAAAATTATGGCATGAGCAATTTGGCCACCTTAACTACCTCTAACTTGAAAAACTTAGAAAAAATAACATGGTCATAAAGCTTGCCTTAAGTATAATTATCTAAGGGAACTTATGAGGGTTGCTCTCTTTGAAAGTGTCTTGAAGCAAAATTTAACAAAATAAAAGCATGGAGGGATTTAAAATCATTGGAGTTAGTACAAAGTGATGCATTTTAGCCTTTTCCCAGTCTATCTTTTATAAGGGTTACGTACATTCTCACTTTAATTGATGATTTGTTGAGATATACATGGGTATACTTTATTAATCAAAATTATGAAGTGTTTAAATATTTTTAAGACTTAAAAACACTTTTTGAGAAATAATCTAAGAAATCCATCAAGGTTATTTTAACTGACAATGGAGGTGAATATGTCAGCAACAAGTTTGAGTATTTTGTATCACAAAGGGTATTGATTTATAATAGACAATTACTTAAAATCTTTTATATAATGGAGTTTTAGAATGAAAGAATAGATCCTTGAAAGAGATGGTTAAATATATAATTCACTCTAGTTCCTTATCACCTCATTATTAGGTCAACCATTAATTGTGCTTGTTATATTTAGAATAGGTTTCCTCATAAAGCTTTGAAAGGAATAACACCCTTTGAATCTGGGCACATAAAGAAACCTAAATTTGATAACTTTAGGATTTCATGAATATCAAAGAAGACATGCAAATATATAGAACCTTAATCTAATCATTACATCTTTCTAGGTTATCTAGATGGTGTCAAGGGATACCACCTTCTACATCCAACCACACATGATTTTTTATATAGAAATAAGTGTTTAATTTCAAGATATTTCTAAAGAATCAACACATTACACTTATTCTCTTTCATTAGATTCACTTAGAATTGATGATTCTTCTTCCAACTTGGATCATCGAGAGCATGTTCCTATGCCAGGGTCTTCCTCTTTTTAATTTATTTTAGTTATTTTTATTTTATTTTAGTCATATTTTAGAGGATGAGGAGTCATCACATGACTCACCCTCATCTGGGCCTCTTTGGGTTAGGAAAACATTTTAGAGTGTAGTAACATGGGTAGGGGATCTAGTAGACAATATACATACTTAGGTAGATTATTAGAGTGGTCTACATGCTTTCTTTTATTTAGTTTTGGATCCATAGACATTCTAATCAGATTTAGGATACTTAAGTGGGATAGTGATATGTAGGAAGGATATTTTTCATTAATAAAAAATCACACTTTGGATTTGACTTCAATTCTTAAGGAAATTAAGATGGTTTAATATAGGTGGATATATTGGATCAAGTTTTCAGTTAATGGGTTGGTAAATAAGTATAAAGAGTTATTGGTTGCCAAGGTTTTTTATAGGTAGTCAAAATTGACTACTTATATACCTTTTCACCTATTTCAAAGATGACTTTGATTCGAATCACACTAGCTATAGCTGTAACACATGGTTGGGATCTACACCATATAGATGTGAAGAGTGATTTTATTTATAGATACCTTGAGGAGGAGATCTACATGGAGCAGCCTCATGTGTTTATTCAATAATCATCCTTATTTTTTAGACATAGAAAATCCATCTATGGCCTCACATAGGCTCCGCAAGCTTAGTATTCCAAGATGGATTCCTTCATCCTTACATCAAATTTCACAAGGTGTATTTTAGACCCAAATGTATAATTTTTGTAATAGGATGATTATTTATTGATACTAGTCCTTTATGTTGATGATCTATTTATCATTGGGATTTCCTAATCATCTATTGAGGTGGTGAAGATATCTATACAAGACAAAATTGACATGATAGACATGGGTATTCAACATTACTTCCTCAACATTGAGATTTCACTATCTAATTTATAGATTTCACTTACATAGCCTAAGTATGCTCTCAATCTTTTGGCTCAATTTCACATGGCTTATTGTAATCCATATCTAACTCCCTTTCTATCAGGAGTTGAACTTGAGGTTGACTGTTATACAAATTTGGTTGATGCCACTTGATATCGACATCTTTTTGGTAGCCTCATTTATCTAACTCATACTAGGCCTAATATTTCATATGTAATAGGCATTATTTCATTATTCATGTAGGATCCCTATGAGTTTCCCTAGAAAGCATCCAAGAATAGACTCCACTACATTTGGGGCTCTTATAGATTTGAGATTCAGTATAGATTTATCACAAAGTTTGACTTGGTTAGTTTTTTTAAATCAAATTAGGCTAGTGATACTGAGAATCATAAATTCACTTTAGGTTACAATTTTATTTGGGTTTTTGTCATATTAGTTGGTCTCATAAGAAGCAAAATTTTATTACTATATCATCCACAAAGAAAAATTACATGGGAGATGTTAATGCAACTACTAAGGCTATTTTGTTTCATTGGATTCTATCTGAGCTTGTCATTCCTATCAGATATTCCACCATCATCTTTATGATAACCAAAGTACTATATAGATATGCAAGAATCTGGTTCATTACTAACAAACCAAATACATTGAGATTCACATTTCTTTTATCTGAAAGCTTATTCATGGTTAGGTTATAAACTTGTGATTTTGATAGTATTTATAGTAGTTTTTAGATATATTTAACAAACCCTTCACTACGATAAATTTCATCCATCTATGAGCTCTTATTGGGGTGTGGTCTACATCAACATCAACATCATCTTCAAGGGGGGCCTTCTCACCTCTTATCTTATTCTATGTATTTTTTTTGCGGGGGGGATTTTTTTGTGGGTTTTCTCCATTTTATCTATTTTATTAGATATTTATTTTTATTATGTACCTAATTATGCCAATTTATCATGACCAAATTTTATTTCACATTGCCTACCAAAGTTATGATTATGTGTGGGTGTTAGTGTAGGTATTTATTTTCCAAGATTTATTTATTTGGAAATATTATATTTTATCACATGGAGTTTTAATATATTTTATAGATATGATTTAATTGGTGAATATAGTGTGTCATATATGTCATAATATTGACCAAAATACTAGGTTGTAAATCCCTTGACTGACTATTTTGGGTATGGAAATTGTTGATAATTTTTCCACCATTGGTCAAAGTTGCTTATGTGTAGGTTTTAAAGAAGACTCAATTCATGGATTAAAGGTATTAAAAATATAATAAAACCTTTATTATTTCAAAATCATGCTTAGTAACAACTCATCGGTCAAAATTTTGACAAAGGTTTCTATTATTCCTCTAACTAACTAGTTGTACACAAGTGAAGGAAATTTTTGAATGCTTGGTACATGAAGGTGAAGAAAATTTGGTTAGATAAGTATTAAGGTAATTTGTTGGGACATGTACCTAAATATTACATTAATTATTTTTATGTTATATTTAGTTAACTTTATTATCAATCGTTAAGAAGAAAAGGTGCTCAAAAGCCCTTCTTAAATATCAATATCTCATTTTTAAGAAGTATGTTTACATTTTTGAGTTATTTATTGAAAAATAAAGGTGGTGTGATATATTATATGTCATATAATACCTTAATAAACATTATTAAATCAAAATTTTATATCAAATAATGGAAAAATTCAAAGGTACAAGCATTAGGGTTTTAAGCAAGCAAGAAAGACAGAAAAAACAATTTTTGAGGGGATTAGGTGATTGGTTTAACACATCCAATTATTTTAATAATAATATATGTTATTAAAGTTAATAATTAAAAAATAATTATGTCTTTTTTATTTATAAAACTCAATAAAATGGCAAAACATATCCTACATGCATTTATAAATAAAATTGTGTAAACTAGAAAACACCAAAAAGTGCATATTTTGAGTTTCATTAAATAAAATAACTTTAAATTTGACATGGTGGTGTTTTTTATGTAATTTAATGTTTCCAAGTGTTTTTTTATTATTAATATATTTTGATATAGATAAAATTACAAAATATAGGTCTGTTCATGAAGGGAATGAAGGTTTTTTTGCTTTTTTATTCACAAATAGAGTTGTAAATTAGTGTTTTAGGTTTATCTAATGGCACAAATTGATTTTAGATTGTATCTAATTAATTATAGGTATATATAAATTATAATATAATGAAAACCAATTCAAAATAGGCTCGAATCATTGAAAAACATCTCTAGCTCAACCCTAGAGTAACGAGCATGCACTTTTTTGTGAATTTTTGTTTGGGAGTTGTACAAAGACTTTTGGAGATTTTCAAAATTTTCCAGGTATTCCCCATTGAAACCTATCCAAAAATAATATTAGGATTTTTTTTTAGGCTTGGAACTCATTTTAGACCCCCAATCTAAATCAAGATTTTTTGAGAATAAGAGAACATAAAGAGCATTTTTTAGAGTTATACGTGGAGTTTGGAGCTAAAATTTTGTTTGAAGGTGTGTGCCACCATGGTTATTATTTTAAATTAGGAATTAAACCCTTGTAATAATTTTTGCCTCTTCCCAATCCTTCTAAAATAATAAAATATCTCTAAATTATGGGTAACTTTATGTTGCAAATAATCTCTAAATAGAGGGTTGGTTCACTTGATGTACTCACTTAATTTGATTTTAATCCTACTAAATACTAATTTCTTAATTAATGGAAATGGTGAATGGATAATTATATAACTAAAACTAACATTAAAACTTGAAATAGAGGTGATGTACCAATGTTTTTTACTATTTATTTTTGTAATTAACACTCTTAGGAAGCAAAGCAGGTTGCACACATTCACTGCACTCCAATTTTATGGCTCTTACAATAGTGTTTCATATAAAGGCCTCAACAAAACTCACTCTTATAATGGAAGGAATTAAAGTTTGTTGAATTAACTTCTAATTTTGGACTAATATTTAGCCTAGACACTTGATATGACCTATAAAAACTCAAATATGTTGTAAAAAGTACAAAAACTAGAAATTAACATAGCAAAGCTAAAAATTCACTAAGTTGTGTCAATGTAGATCACATAAACACTTCACAAAACAACATGAAATGGATGAAACCATCTTTTTATTACTTCAAAAAATTTAGTACAAAATTTTGACAACCTTTTATCATATCCAAAGTATAAAGTGATTTATCGATTTTGGAAAAGAAGATACAAATAGAAGAAAGAGTATGAGAGGGGAGACAAAGCAACCCTAAAATAGGGGTGACTCACTTGCCTTCACACCCTTCAATTTTTACATAGTATTCCCTAAATTTTCTCTCTCTTTCCCTTTTAATAATGGTGTAGGGGTATATTAATACTTGTTTGGGAATTTTTGAAGAAGTCATGTGCCTTGATTGGTGTAGTTTGACTAGTTGAAAGTGTATATATCTTTGATTGAATATCCTATATACTAGCTTACATGTCTTGCTTGATGAATAAGTCTTATCCATTAAAATAGGTCTTCAAGTCTTCATAAATTCCTCAATTTAATCCTTCTCCTCATCTATTTATGATGTCTCTACACTTTTTTGAGGCTATTAGAAGGCTCTTAAAGCCTCTTTGACTTTGTGTTCTTGACTTGGTGTAGCAGAGGGAGAAGGTCTTGCTAAGGTTGTTAAAGACTCCTTCAACCATTTGAATGTTTCTTGAAACTAAATCTTAACTTTTTATTTCTCTCCAAGTGGATTATCAGTTAGGTTTCACCTTAAAAATCAAGGTGAGTAGCTTCTATGTATTGATTTGTTATGTTGATCACATGAACTCCTCTTGCAATATGGCGTAGAGAGGTGAAAACTTGGTTTTTCCTCAAATAACATGGATGGAGTCTCTACAAGATATCAGACCTAAAAAAAATTAATTTATTCTATAAACCACTCTAAAATATTTGGTTTTTCACTTATAGATTGCATTTCTCTTCATTTCTTATAGCCATCAAAATAGGTAAACCTACTTGTGTAAAAGAATGTATAAAGGATATTGGATAAGTAAATATATTTTTGAGGACCTAGTATCTAGTTACATCTCCATGCCATGTGTTAATACCTAACTCTAAGTGGACTTATACCTTTTCTTCTATTTTTTCTATCTAATTAGGTCTTTATTAGGCTTCCTTGCCTAGAAACTGAGTTTTGGTCCAAAATCACTCCCACACATGTGAAACTTATAGAAAGTATTTGATCACTTTAACCATGTCAAGAACATTTTCCATGCCAATTTTTAAGGTCTTTAACCTTACAAGAATATTTGAACCATGAAAAGGCTAATACCCTAGCCTAGAAGCTTATACATGCTTAAGAGACATCTAAAGTGATTTTTCAATAAATTTGTAGGTTTTTAAGATCAAAAAATATTTCAAGTACATGTTTTGAAGGACTAGACCATCATCAAGATATCATGTACAAATGGAGTATTCAACTCATTTTTACATTTTATAAGTTTACTTAGAAATCCTCTTAGGCCAAAATAAATGCATAGACATGATGCCCTTCATGCCTTGATCTTTCTCTACAAATTTTATGTCTCGATGAGTTCTCTATCTTAAGATATAATTCTTGAAAGTTTATCTTGCAATATGAAATGTTCATGCAGATGTCAAATTTAAGCCACCATAAAAAACCATTGGGGTTCAAGTATTGATAGTCACATAGATGTCAATGATAGTTATGCGAATACCAAATGATGGGCATGTGGACATAAAATTTAAGCCACAAAAAATAACCATTGGGGTTTAAAAATCCTAAGATGTTTGCACAGATATCAAAGACATTCACATAGATGTCAAATACAGGTGTGTGGACATCAAATTTGGGCCTCATGAATTATTTTTTTGAGTTTAAATGGTGGGTCCCAATCAGATCAAGAACATGAAAATAACACAGTAACAATGAATTCTCTAAGAAGAGATGTTTTATTACTCAAGATCATAATACAACTATATGCTTATCTTTGGGAAGAGATGTCTAATTTCCATTTCAAGTTACATCTTCATTTATAAAAAATTTCAAAGTAGGAAGATGATGTGGAAGGTCACCAATATTGAGTTAGATTAAGTGGTTTTATTTTCATGATTTAAAACAATACAGAATTCAAGGAATTACCATTTTTAGAAACTTACTATTTTTAGACTACACTACTAAAATTGACATTTAGGGCACTTCCATTGGGTTTTTAGGGGTCAAAAACCACCAAGTGGAGCTTAGTGCCATCTCACAACATTATCCTCATTCTTAGATTTCTAATAGTTCAAACGAGGAGTCAATTGGAGCTATGGTGCAAAAGTTATGGCTCCTAGAAGTTCCATCATCCATTGGGGTAGAACTGTCATCCAAATTATCACCTGAATTGTTACCTAGATCATTCCTCCCTCCTTGAGAATTAATGGTCCCCATTTCATCAATATTCCTCTTCAAGTGTGGTAGTTATGTCTTGATTTGATTCTTTGTGAGCTACTCACCTTGGTGGCTAAGCTGGCCCCTTTTGACCACCCCATAAAGTGGAATAGAACATCCTCTTGTTATCTTCATCTAGGTGTCCATAATCGGATCCTCTTCCATTGGAGAAAAACTTTATAGATCAAGCTCATCAATATCTAGCTTTTCTACTATGACTGAAGTGTCCAATAGAGGTGGATGATATGGTTTGAGAAGATCCACGTTGAATATTGGATGCAGACCAAGGTAGGCTGGTAGGTTCAACTCAAAAACATTTTCTCCAAATTATTTGGTGATGGTGTAGGGACCATATCACAGAGGCTAAATTTTTCTATGTGGGCTTGTAAATCATTCCTTTTGAAGATACAACCAAACCTTGTCACCCACAACAAAATGGTGTGTAATCCTATGTTTGTCATGGTGTTGTTTATACTTTTGATTCATCTTCTCCAAGGTGTCATGAAATTTTTACTAGATGTGTTACATTTGTTCAATGAACTTTTTGTATTTTTCTACCTCAAATCTCCCATGAGGTGTGTATTCCATGGTGGAGAATGGAATAGCTATACCAATTGGTTCCATGGGTTGGAACCTAAAGCATACTTAAATAGACTATGTTTGGTTGAGCTATATAGGCCCTAATTGTATCCATGTTGTATGAAAAGAAGCCCCTCATCCCATGTGTGTGGATGTTTGGAGTGATATATCCAAATCATGTGAACAATCAAGTGATTCACCACTTCTATCTGATAATCATTCTATGGATGAAAGGTTGTGGACTTCATCAACTTGGTATCCATCATCTTCCATAGAGTGGACTAAAATATGCTCAGGAACCTACTATCTTGATCTAAGACAATGGACTTGGGGAGACCAAAATGGAGCCATACATGACTAAAATATAGTTGAGCAATTTATTCATTAGATATATTTTTCTTACAAGAAATCATGATAGCCATTTTTGAAAAATAATTAACTAAAATAAAAATACAGTCCTTTCCATGTTTTGATGTTTTGAAGTGGGCAAACCTGAGATAAAATCCATTGAGATAGATTCCCAAGGCCTGGTTGGTTTTGGTAATGGCATGTATAAGCATTTCTTCTTATTTTTTGGCTTGGCTATCACACATGGGGTGCAAGATTTTAGGTACCTTTCCACATCCTTTCACATATGGGGCTATTAAAAGTGTTTTTTAAAAACTACCAATGTCTTTTCTACACCAAAGTGTCTAACTATCCTACTAAAATGTGCTTCCCATATAATCTTCTATTGCTCTATATCTAGAACATAGATATGCCCCATATGATAGAGGATATTATCTTGTAAATATAAATCAAAAAAATGTTTACCTTATTGAAGCACCTAATATGTATTAGCAAAGGCAGGATCTATTTCATACAGAGCACCCCAAGTGGTAGTCTCATGTCTGCATAGGTCAATAACTGTTATGAGTGTAGTAATTGGTGGGTAGCTCAGACAATCTATGGTCATATTTGAGATCCCCTTTTTATGTTTGATTATAAAATGGAATTACTATAGATATGTGGCCCACTTTTGGTGCCTCTCATTTTGCAATTTTCTCTATGTCTAGATGAATTCCAATAGTATGTGGTCAGTATGGATGACCGTCTCTTTCCCCAAAATGTAGTGTTTCCATTATTTGTAGGCTTGCATAATGGCATAGAGATCCTTGTCATATGTTGGGTATTTTTTGATTGTATCAGTGAAAGTTTCATTATGATATGCAACAAGATGGCCATGTTGCATGATGATAGCTCCCATGGTATATTTAGATGCATCTATCATCAACTTGAAAGGTTGATGCAAATCTGGCAAGGCAAGAATAAGGGCTAAGCAAAGTCTATTCTTCAAATTCTCAAATACCCTTTGTTATATTTCACCCCATTAAAATGTAGCTTTAGATCCTCCTTTAATCACTTGTGTTAGTGTCCAAGTAACATGTGAAAATACAAGAACAAACCTATGATAGAAATTTGTAGGACCCAAGAAGCTGTCAAGTTTTATGAGGGTCCTTGGTGTAGGCCATTCTTGAATAACCTGAATCTTCTCTAGATTGAGATGGACCCCTTCCTCATTCACAACGTACCCTAGGTACTAAATTATTTTCATCCCAATGTGAATTTATAAAGATTTGCATATAATTTGTGCTCATAAAGAGTTTGAAGCACCTTATAAACATGTTGCAGATGTTCTTCCCATGTTCTGCTATAGATGAATATGTCATCTAGGTAGACAACCATGAATGAGTTAGTGAAAGGCTGAAATATGTCATCCATCATCCTCATGAAGGTTTTAGGTTCATTAGTTAAGCCAAAAGGCATAACCAACCATTTTAAGAGCCCCTCCTTAGATTTGAATGTAGTCTTCTAGACATTAGTGGGATTGATGGGAATTTGGTGATAGCCAAATTTGAGATCAATTTTTGTGAAGAACTTTGCACCATAGATTTGGTCCAAAAATTCATCAATTTAGGGGAGGGGGTATCGATTCTTCACAATGATTTTATTCAGGGATCGATAGTCAATACAAATCCTTCATGTTCCATCTTTCTTTGGTGCCAGGATAATCAGGCTACCATAAGGTGAAGAGCTTGGCCTAATGTGACCTTTTTGGATCAATTCCTGAATTTGTCTTTTTATCTCATCATTCTCAAAAACTAATCTATGATACATAAGTTTGTTAGGCAAAGGTTATCCTGGGATCAAATCTATATAATGTTTACCTAGCAATGCAATGGAACTCCCATGGGTGACTTGAATAAGTCATCATATTCTCCTATGATTTGTCTCATCTAATTTTTTTATTGTGCTTATTAGGTAGTCAAGATTTCAACATCAACCTTCCTAGATTTCTATGGTTTGACCATTATGAGAATGAATTACTTTCTCTTCTCCACCTATCTCTTACATTGCTTGGCGCTAATTAGGGAGATAGATGTGGGAGGTGGTACCTCTAGTACCCTATAGCATCATATTTCAAGAGTGAGAGTGCTTCTTTGGGTTCATAATTCATAGATGTCATGTCAATCATACATGAATGACAGACCAAGGAATACATCAAAAACATCTAGATTGACCACATCACACAAGACTACATCTTGGAAAGGTTTTATTGAATATGAAAGAAGACACTAATCGGTGACACAGAGGTATCTCCCTAGGCTCAACCATCTAATACTATATGGCTTTGGGTGAGGCTTCATAGATAAATTGACTTTTGACAACTTTAGCAAAGATTAAATTCTTGACTCCCACTATCATGAATGAAATGTAGAGGCTTAGCTTTTACCCATAGTTTAGAGTGAAACAATCTTTCCTTGTCATTTGGCCTTTTCTCATGGGTTTATGATGAAGTAATGATGGTATCATGCTCAGCATCTACAATCTCTTCTTTATCCTCTTCAACTATATGTTGTGTGTGAGAAAAAGTAGTAGATGTCAAGTATTGTGACTTAGAAAGTAGTGACTTGATAGCTCGACATTCTTATTTAGAGTTAGTTTCAATTTTGTGGTAATCACACCAATTTCTAGTCTTCCCTTTTTGGGTTTTCTTATCTTGAAACTCCTTTTTCTTCCAATTTTTGCCTCATGTTTGACCTTCCTTATCACTTTTCCATTTTGAAGGCTAACCCTTTATTTTCTTTCTTCCATGCTTCTACTCAATCTTCACTATAAACTTTTATGCCTCATCAAGGGTTTCCACATTGAAGAGTTCCATTTCCACCCTATGTACCATTGTAGTCCACCATGATATTTGAGAGTCTTATGTTTTTCACTTTTTTGGATGCCCAATATTGCAGATAGAGAATCAAAAATGTCTGTGTAATCTTAAATAGATTGGTCCTTACATTGGCAAAGTTATTACCACTATATGTACAAATCATCATATGCTCCAATGGGATAGTATTCTTCCTTTATCAGTTCTATGAAATCATCCTAGGTAGGTTCCACCTCAAGGGCAATGTCATCTATACTGAACCTCTTTTTTTATACTTCTCACAAATTTTTCATGAGTAATGAATCTTTGAAAATAATAAAAGTGATCTTTTCTCCATCAGTGAATTTATTTAGAAAGAAGCAGGAAGACAATTGATCCAACCAATTTTCTACTACATCATCATTGATTTTGCCTTCAAATGTAGGGATATCAAAATTCACCTAAACCTTGAAGGGTGTTGGGGCACTGAAAGGACATTCCATGTATGAAGAGCTAAGAAGTGTAGATGAGGAGCCAGAATTTCCCATCAAGAGTTGTTGGAGAATTTGGGTGAATTTTTGTAGCATTTGTACTTATTTCCACCCATATATACCATTATAGTCCACCATGATATTTGAGAGTCTTATGTTTTTCACTTTTTTGGATGCCCAATATTACAGATAGAGAATCAAAAATGTCTATGTAATCTTAAATAGATTGGTACTTACCTTGGCAAATTTATTACCACTATATGTACAAATCATCATACGCTCCAATGGGATAGTATTCTTCCTTTATCAGTTCTATGAAATCATCCTAGGTAGGTTCCACCTCAAGGGCAATGTCATCTATACTGAACCTCTTTTTTTATACTTCTCACAAATTTTTCATGAGCAATGAATCTTTGAAAATAATAAAAGTGATCTTTTCTCCATCAGTGAATTTATTTACAAAGAAGTAGGAAGACAATTGATCCAACCAATTTTCTACTACATCATCATTGATTTTGCCTTCAAATGTAGGGATATCAAAATTCACCTAAACCTTGAAGGGTGTTGGGGCACTAAAAGGATGTTCCATGTATGAGGAGCTAAGTGTAGATGAGGAGCTAGAATTTCCCATCAGGAGTTGTCGGAGAATTTGGGTGAATTTTTGTAGCATTTTCACTTATTTCCACCCATATGTACCACTATAGTCCACCGCGATATTTGAGAGTCTTATGTTTTTCACTTTTTTGGATGCCCAATCTTGTAGATAGAGAATCAAAAATGTCTATGTAATATTAAATAGGTTGGTCCCTACCTTGGCAAAGTTATTACCACTGTATGTACAAATCATCATATGCTCCAATGGGATAGTATTCTTCCTTTATTACTTCTATGAAATCATCCTAGGTAGGTTCCACCTCAAGGGAATGTCATCTATACTGAACCTCTTTTTTTATACTTCTCACAAATTTTTCATCAGTAATGAATCTTTGAAAAGAATAAAAGTGATATTTTCTCCATCAGTGAATTTATTTACAAAGAAGTAGGAAGACAATTGATCCAACCAATTTTCTACTACATCAGCATTGATTTTTCCTTCAAAAGTAGGGATACCAAAATTCACCTAAACCTTGAAGGGTGTTGGGGCACTGAAAGGATGTTCCATGTATGAAGAGCTAAGAAGTGTAGATGAGGAGCTAGAATTTCACATCAGGAGTTGTTGGAGAATTTGGGTGAATTTTTGTAGCATTTGTACTTATTTCCACCCATATGTACCATTGTAGTCCACCATGATATTTGAGAGTCTTATATTTTTCACTTTTTTGGATGCCCAATCTTGCAGATAGAGAATCAAAAATGTCTATGTAATCTTAAATATATTTGTCCTTACCTTGGCAAAGTTATTACCACTGGATGTACAAATCATCATATGCTCTAATGGGATAGTATTCTTCCTTTATCACTTCTCTGAAATCATCCTAGGTAGGTTCCACCTCAAGGGCAATGCCATCTATACTGAACCTCTTTTTTTATACTTCTCACAAATTTTTTATGAGCAATGAATCTTTGAAAATAATAAAAGTTATCTTTTCTCCATCAGTGAATTTATTTACAAAGAAGTAGGAAGACAATTGATCCAACCAATTTTCTACTACATCAGCACTGATTTTGCCTTCAAATGTAGGGATATCAAAATTCACCTAAACCTTGAAGGGTGTTGGGGTACTAAAAGGATGTTCCATGTATGAGGAGCTAAGAAGTGTAGATGAGGAGCCAAAATTTCCCATCAGGGGTTGTTGGAGAATTTGGGTGAATTTTTGTAGCATTAGTACTTATTTCCACCCATATGTACCATTGTAGTCCACCATGATATTTGAGAGTCTTATGTTTTTCACTTTTTTGGACGCCTAATCTTGTAGATAGAGAATCAAAAATGTCTACTTAATCTTAAATAGATTGGTCCTTACCTTGGCAAAGTTATTACCATTGTATGTACAAATCATCATATGCTCCAATGGGATAGTATTCTTCCTTTATCACTTCTATGAAATCATCCTAGGTAGGTTCCACCTCAAGGGCAATGTCATCTATACTGAACCTCTTTTTTTATACTTCTCACAAATTTTTCATTAAAAATGAATCTTTGAAAAGACTAAAAGTGATATTTTTTCCATCAGTGAATTTATTTACAAAGAAGTAGGAAGACAATTGATCCAACTAATTTTCTACTACATCAACATTGATTTTGACTTCAAATGTAGGGATATCAAAATTCACCCAAACCTTGAAGGGTGTTGGGGCACTGAAAGGATGTTCCATGTATGAGGAGTTAAGAAGTTTAGATGAGGAGCCATAATTTCCCATCAGGAGTTGTTGGAGAATTTTGGTGAATTTTTGTAGCATTTGTACTTATTTCCACCCATATGTACCATTGTAGTCCACCATGATAGTTGAGAGTCTTATGTTTTTCACTTTTTTGGATGCCCAATCTTTCAGATAGAGAATCCAAAATGTCTGTGTAATCTTAAATAGATTGGTCCTTACCTTGATAAATTTATTACCACTGTATGTATAAATCATCATATGCTCCAATGGGATAGTATTCTTCCTTTATCACTTCTATGAAATCATCCTAGGTAGGTTCCACCTCAAGGGCATTGTCATCTATACTGAACCTCTTATTTTATACTTCTCACAAATTTTTCATGAGCAATGAATCTTTGAAAATAATAAATGTGATATTTTCTCCATCAGTGAATTTATTTACAAAGAAGTAGGAAGACATTTGATCCAAACAATTTTTTACTACATCAGCATTGATTTTTCCTTCGAATATATGGATATCAAAATTCACCCAAACCTTGAAGGGTGTTGGGGCACTTAAATGATGTCCCATGTATGAGGAGCTATGAAGTGTAGATGAGGAGCCAAAATTTGCCATCAAGAGTTGTTGGAGAATTTGGTTGAATTTTTATAGCATTTGTACTTATTTCCACCCATATGTACCATTGTAGTCCACCATGATATTTGAGTCTTATGTTTTTCACTTTTTTGGATGCCTAATCTTGCAGATAGAGAATCAAAAATATCTGTGTAATCTTAAATAGATTGGTCCTTACCTTGGCAAAGTTATTACCACTGTATGTACAAATCATCATATGCTCCAATGGGATAATATTTTTCTTTATCACTTATATGAAATCATCCTAGGTAGGTTCCACATCAAGGGCAATGTCATCTATACTAAACCTCTTTTTTTATACTTCTCACAAATTTTTCATCAGCAATGAATCTTTGAAAAGAATAAAAGTGATATTTTCTCCATCAGTGAATTTATTTACAAAGAAGTAAGAAGACAATTGATCCAACCAATTTTCTACTACATCAGCATTGATTTTTCCTTCAAAAGTAGGGATATCAAAATACACCTAAACCTTGAAGGGTGTTGGGGCACTAAAAGGATGTTCCATGTATGACGATCTAAGAAGTGTAGATGAGGAGCTAGAATTTCCCTTCATGAGTTGTTGGAGAATTTGGGTGAATTTTTGTAGCATTTGTACTTATTTCCACCCATATGTACCATTGTAGTCCACCATGATATTTGAGATTCTTATGTTTTTCACTTTTTTGGATGCCCAATCTTTCAGATAGAGAATCAAAAATGTCTGTGTAATCTTAAATAGATTGGTCCTTACCTTGGTAAATTTATTACCACTGTATGTACAAATCATCATATGCTCCAATGGGATAGTATTCTTCCTTTATCACTTCTATGAAATCATCCTAGGTAGGTTCCACCTCAAGGGCAATGTCATCTATATTGAACCTCTTTTTTTATACTTCTCACAAATTTTTCATGAGCAATGAATCTTTGAAAATAATAAAAATGATATTTTCTCCATCAGTGAATTTATTTACAAAGAAGTAGGAAGACAATTGATCCAACCAATTTTCTACTACATCAGCACTGATTTTGCCTTCAAATGTAGGGATATCAAAATTCACCTAAACCTTGAAGGGTGTTGGGGTACTAAAAGGATGTTCCATGTATGAGGAGCTAAGAAGTGTAGATGAGGAGCCAAAATTTCCCATCAGGGGTTGTTGGAGAATTTGGGTGAATTTTTGTAGCATTAGTACTTATTTCCACCCATATGTACCATTGTAGTCCACCATGATATTTGAGAGTCTTATGTTTTTCACATTTTTGGATGCCCAATCTTGCAGATAGAGAATCAAAAATGTCTATGTAATCTTAAATAGATTGGTCCTTACCTTGGAAAAGTTATTACCACTATATGTACAAATCATCATATGCTCCAATGGGATAGTATTCTTCCTTTATCACTTCTATGAAATCATCCTAGGTAGGTTCCAAATGAAGGGCAATGAATCTTTGAAAAGAATAAAAGTAATATTTTCTCCATCAGTAAATTTATTTACAAAGAAGTAGGAAGACAATTGATCCAACCAATTTTCTACTACATCAGCATTGATTTTGCCTTCAAATGTAGGGATATCAAAATTCACCTAAACCTTGAAAGGTGTTGGGGCACTTAAAGGATGTTCCATGTATGAGGAGCTAAGAAGTGTAGATGAGGAGCCAAAAATTACCATCAGGAGTTGTTGGAGAATTTGGGTGAATTTTTGTAGCATTTGTACTTATTTCCACCCATATGTACCATTGTAGTCCACCATGATATTTGAGATTCTTATGTTTTTCACTTTTTTGGATGCCCAATCTTGCAGATAGAGAGTCAAAAATGTCTGTGTAATCTTAAATAGATTGGTCCTTACCTTGGCAAAGTTACTACCACTGTATCTACAAATCATCATATGCTCCAATGGGATAGTATTCTTCCTTTATCACTTCTATGAAATCATCCTAGGTAGGTTCCACCTCAAGGGCAATGAATCTTTGAAAAGAATAAAAGTGATATTTTCTCCATTAGTGAATTTATTTACAAAGAAGTAGGAAGACAATTGATCCAACCAATTTTCTACTACATCAGCATTGATTTTGCATTCAAATGTAGGGATATCAAAATTCACCTAAACCTTGAAGGGTGTTGGGGCACTGAAAGGATGTTTTGTATGAGGAGCTAAGAAGTTTAGATGAGGAGCTAGAATTTCCCATCAAGAGTTGTTGGAGAATTTGGGTGAATTTTTGTAGCATTTGTACTTATTTCCACCCATATGTACCATTATAGTCCACCATGATATTTGAGAGTCTTATGTTTTTCACTTTTTTGGATGCCCAATCTTACAGATAGAGAATCAAAAATGTCTGTGTAATCTTAAATAGATTGGTCCTTACCTTGGCAAAGTTATTACCACTCTATGTACAAATCATCATATGCTCTGATGGGATAGTATTATTCCTTTATCACTTCTATGAAATCATCCTAGGTATGTTCCACCTCAAGGGCAAAGAATCTTTGAAAAGAATAAAAGTGATATTTTCTCTGTCAGTGAATTTATTTACAAAGAAGTAGGAAGACAATTGATCCAACCAATTTTCTACTACATCAGCATTGATTTTGCCTTCAAATGTAGGGATATCAAAATTCACCTAAACCTTGAAGGGTGTTGGGGCACTAAAAGGATGTTCTATGTATTAGGAGCTAAGAAGTGTATATGAGGAGCCAGAATTTCCCATCAGGAGTTGTTGGAGAATTTGGGTGAATTTTTGTAGCATTTGTACTTATTTCCACCCATATGTACCATTATAGTCCACCATGATATTTGAGAGTCTTATGTTTTTCACTTTTTTGGATGCCCAATCTTGCAGATAGAGAATCAAAAATGTCTGTGTAATCTTAAATAGATTGGTCCTTACCTTGGCAAAGTTATTACCACTGTATGTACAAATCATCATATGCTCCAATGGGATAGTATTCTTCCTTTATCACTTCTATGAAATCATCCTAGGTAGGTTCCACCTCAAGGGCAATGTCATCTATACTGAACCTCTTTTTTTATACTTCTCACAAATTTTTCATGAGCAATTAATCTTTGAAAATAATAAAAGTGATATTTTCTCCATCAGTGAATTTATTTACAAAGAAGTAGGAAGACAATTGATCCAACCAATTTTCTACTACATCAACATTGATTTTGCCTTCAAATGTAGGGATATCAAAATTCACCTAAACCCTGAAAGGTGTTGGGGCACTGAAAGGATGTTCCATGTATGAGGAGCTAAGAAGTGTAGATGAGGAGCCAAAATTTCCCATCAAGAGTTGTTGGAGAATTTGGGTGAATTTTTGTAGCATTTGTACCTATTTCCACCCATATGTACCATTGTAGTCCACCATGATATTTGAGAGTCTTATGTTTTTCACTTTTTTGGATGCCCAATCTTGAAGATAGAGAATCAAAAATGTCTATGTAATCTTAAATAGATTGGTCCTTACCTTGGCAAAGTTATTACCACTGTATGTAAAAATCATCATATGCTCCAATGGGATAGTATTCTTCCTTTATCACTTCTATGAAATAATCCTAGGTAGGTTCCACCTCAAGGGCAATGTCATCTATACTGAACCTCTTTTTTTATACTTCTCACAAATTTTTCATCAGCAATGAATCTTTGAAAGGAATAAAAGTGATATTTTCTCCATCAGTGAATTTATTTACAAAGAAGTAGGAGGACAATTGATCCAACCAATTTTCTACTACATCAGCATTGATTTTGCCTTCAAATGTAGGGATATCAAAATTCACCCAAACCTTGAAGGGTGTTAGGGCACTGAAAGGATGTTCCATGTATGAAGAGTTAAGAAGTGTAGATGAGGAGCCGAAAATTCCCATCAGGAGTTGTTGGAGAATTTGGGTGAATATTTTGTAACATTTGTACTTGTTTCAATTAGAGGGATTCATTCACCATTTCTTTGAGTGGAGCATATGTATCAATTTAATCCACCATTTGAAGTCATTTGGAGTGAATAGGTGTATATTTTGGAAGCTCTGTTGTTTTCCACCCAAGTTTTTTGTAGCCTAACCTCATCCTCATGATCATACACTCTCAAAACAAACCACTCTGATACCACTAATCCAAACTTATAAGTTTTGACTTACAAGATATTTCAAGAATATTAAAATAATAGAGTAATAATGAATTCTCTAAGAAGAGATGTTTTATTACTCAAGATCATAATACGACTATATGTTTATCTCTGGGAAGAGATGTCTTATTTCCATTTTAGGTTATGTCTTCATTTATACACATTTTTAAAGTATGAGTAGGATGTGGAAGGTCACCAATCTTGAGGGAGATTAATTTGTTTAACTTCCATGATTTAAAACAATACAAAATTCAATGAATTACTATTTTTAGAAACTTACTATTTTTAGACTACACTGCTAAAATTAAAATTTAGGTCACTTATATTGGGTTTTTGGAGGTCAAAAACCACTAAGCATAGGTTAGTGCCATCTCACCATGTTATCCTCATTTTCATATTTCCAATGGTTCAAATTCAGATTCAATTGGAGCTACAGTGCAAAAGTTATGGATCCCAGAAGTTCCATCATCAATTAGGGTAGAACTGTCACCTGAATTGTTGTCCAGATCACCATTAGGGTTCACAAATTTTGAGATGTTTACATAAACATCAAATGCATTCACATATATGTCAAATACAGGTGTGTGGACATCAAATTTAGGCCTCGTGAATTAGTTGTTTGAGTTTAAGTGGTGGGTCCCAATAAAATCAAAGGTTCGCATCCAATCATGCATCGATGATCTACAACACACGAGTAGGTCAACAAGTCAAAAGGGTCCCTAGAGAAGATCCAATGGCATGTATTTGATCATAAAAAATGGGATTGATGGTGTGAGATGGGTTAAAAGGTCAATAATCTGAGTTGATAATTGATAGCCAATAAGTAAAGGTAAGTATAAGATCTTTTTAAGGAAGGTTGATGAAGCAATTTTTGACTTGATCAAAGTAAATACAAAGGAGTTGAGTCTAATCATGACCCAATTTGAACCAAAATAATATATTTTATGATTTAGGTCACCATTAGAGTTTTATGGAGATAAAATAGGTCTTTAGACCTAATATAAATAAAAAGTCAATAATTTGTTATCAAAATGAGACCAGGTCACTTATAAGTCTGCATTGATATAATAACTATAGGAAAACCAATAAAGGAGTTTGGTTTTCAATCTATAGTTAATCTATGTCTAAGATTTGTAGTAAAGAGCATGCTAAGGAGTAAATTTTATAGTCAGATCAACTACCTAAGTAGACTTACTCATAGCTCTATTAGGTCTCAGGATATGAGGACTTGGTCCTCATAATGAAGCCAAGTGAAAGATGTGATGAAGTTCATGGATCAAATTGAGGGATTGGATAAGTAGTTGGAGCATTCAATGATGATCAAATCCTTTGGAGATATTTTATCCTTGAAATAATCATGACTCATCATATAAAACTAATTCTTGTCTTTTAGTGGATCTCTTAACTAATGAGAATAACTTGAAGACCATTGGAGCAAATGATGGTTAGCTTGTTGATAAAGGATTAGTATTAATTGGAATAAGGTATGTGCATAATAAATAACCAATGAACTACCACCACATTTATTGATCACTAATGATTCCTTCTCCATGCTCTTATACATGTTCCCCATCTCTTTCATTCCTATTTTGCTATATATAGAGGCTCTTAATCCTTAAAATGGATCCCTCTCTTGGGCATGACTAGAATCTACCAAGATTGAGATTTGTAACCCTTGATATGAATAGAAGACTATTTTTATATGTCATTATTTTGGTATAGTGTGTTCATTTAGTTTGATTTGCATATATGGTAGAAATTTCTCCCTTATCAAGTCCCGGTCTAACTTAGTTACTAGTTATCTTGTTATGAAGGTCATGTTTAATGTTTTGAACCATTTCATTAAAGATATTATGTGGATACATTGATCGGTTAATGCCTTGAATCAGGGATCTCCATCACTTCCCTCAAGCTTTGATCACTTGGTGAACCTTTGCATGAAATACTAATGCATAAAATAAATTTGGAGTTGTAGATCTAGTCATTTGTTCCATCTCATTAGTGTTTTAAAAGGCTCAAGTAAGAGTGGATAAACAATAATTTTAGGTACATCACCAGTATTATCTTCAATTTCCATTTTAGTTATCTTTATTTCCCTTTTTCCCATCAATCAATAGGTCTTAGTATAAGTTATCTAAATGATGCATTAGAGGATCTAGCCTCGTTAAAAATCCTAGAGTTTAACCCCACTATATATGACCCACAACTTGGGGTTGTTCCCATGTTGGACTAGATTTAGGCAGAGGACCTAAACAATCCTTTTCTTAGCTAGGGTGAAATCTAGATCTAAAATGGTTCTGACATGCCTAGTGGGACAAAGATCCAAATGAGTGGAAAGATTATTAGTGTGTCTTTCCTCTAATCAAATTTTGGAAGCAAGCAAGTTAGCACCAATGGTGACTCTAAATCAAAGTTTCTTGTTATAATCAGCCCAAGTATGTCTTTTTGAAGATTTTAATTAGTTCTTACATCTTATTTGAAATATGAGATTGATATTAATAGCTATGGTGAATACCCCTATAATTCACCTCCTTATCAATAATTCCAACAAGATCCTCATGATCCATATGAGCCTAATTATCCCTACTAAGAGTTATATCAAAGTTATGCTAAGCTTTATCATTTTTCTCATGATAATTATTATCAAAGGCATGGCTCTTACCTTCATCATGATCTATATCTACCCTACCAAGAGTTATATTAGCCTTATGATGAGCATTACCAACCATGTATAGAACCTTACTAATTATATGGTGACCTTTACTAATCCTATAATAGACCTCATGAATCTAGTTGTCTTCCTGGTCATACCTATCAAGCCCCAAATCAATTCATCTCAAGTTTCAAGAAAACTCTAATTAGATATGAGAAAGATATGATAACCATAAACAGTAGGAAGGTATATAGAGAGGAGATTTCCAAGCATGAAATTCAAATCATGAGAGCTAATTTACATCAAGATAAAGAGGTATGTTCATCTTTCATAAGGCAAGGCCACTCAAAGTTTAGTTTTGATGTTTTAAACATTGGTGTCTAATAGTATCCATTAAATAGAGGTTGGTGGTTTATGACAAAACTCAAGGTCATCATTTTTAGAAGTATGTTCCCATATAGCCCCACTATCCTCCTTCTAATCAGTAAACCAATTTTTGACATATCCCTCAAGAGTTCTCTCAGGCCTTGCCTAACTTTCCTACCTAGAAGTGTATCCAAGAAAGGCTGTAAAAGGTTAGACAATTTGAGGAGACTAATCTCCATATTTATTAGCAGACCATACAAGAGCCTATATCTTCAATTTTATAGGAAGATATCCCCATTGATCTAGTCCATGATTTTGAGGATAATTTAGCCAAGCAAATTGAGTTTTCCAATCAACACCTCTATAATTCAATAGTAGTTACAAAGGCAACACATTAATGAACTCCTTCTTTCTCACCCATAGAAAAAAAAGTGTAGAAGTAGAGGTTTCTAAACCTAAGTTTATGACTTGGAATCAGATTCAATGATTAATAAAAAGGAAGAATATTTAGACATAAGCCAAGATGCTATATTCAAGATCAAGTAGGAGATTATTCAACCTCTACTCATTTCCCCTCAAAATCCCAAAGCCTTTATTTCATGGAAAACCATTCAGAAATCAAATTAATGGAGAGAGGAGGTAGAGGTGAATCAAGAAGAGCAGCTCAATGAGAAAAATTAGGTACCTATTTTAACTTCTTTAGAATTTTATTATCTTATAAAATATTTTCAAGGGTCTACTATGCCACTCTTTGAGAAGGAGCCTCTCCTTTGTGAGGAAAATCAAGAAGATGTAGCTAAGGAAATAGAAAATTAAGGTGACTTGTGCAACCAAGAAGAACTCATAATTGGAACACCAATGGGCAAGGGTGAACATGTTATATTCTTTCAAGATGTAAGAATAGATGAATTCAAAGAGGAAATTGAGATAGAGGCTAAGATACAAGTATATCAAGAGGAATCTACTCCAATGAAAGTTGTTAATTTCATGGCTTCCTCCCCTAAAGAGTATTTCATGAAGGTACAAAGTTTCACACCAATTCCTTCTATGCCTCAAGTCTCATCCATATTACCGAATCCTAAACTTATTTCATTCAAAGTCCCAAGATTCCTACCTCCCCAAGAGATAGTTATCCCTTCACCCACTTTACCTACCATTTCATATATAACCCATCCATCTCAGACTTGGAAACCTTCATGGGATATACACTCAAATTATGTGATGCCTAGCCTTTGTCATGAGGGTCCTATTATGCCTAGTCCATTTGATCAAGCAAGGGAGCTTGAAGAGGTCAAAAAGTTAAAGGTTCCAAACATCAAGAGCTTCTTCTATGAAGTGGATACCCAAATAATTCAATTTATGTAACATGTGGAGATGTCTTACATTTCTACCTTAAAGGAAGAGGAAGTAGAGCTACCATCTTATATTGAGAATGAATAAGTTAAGCCTATCAACTCCTCGAATGAGCTTCCATATTATGTAGAGGATTAGGAAATAAATATAATAGTTGATCAAATTGATGAATTTATGGGGTAAGCAGAGGTCACCAATCAACCAAAAGGCCCTTTGGAAGACTTTTTTGAAGTTTTGGGAGTAGGATATACTCTTCTCTAGGAGGACTATGGTTTGATTATAACCAAAGAGAGTATCCTTGTCAAGTAAATCAAAAAGCATGGAGTGCAAAGTCCTTCAATACTAACATCTCAAGAGTTAATTGTAGACATGGACCTATTTTAGATCTTTATAATGGGATACCAAATCCTTAGTGAGCCTATAGATAGGGTTATGATTCTAAAAGGTAATACAAGTATATTTTGTGCTCAACCTAGTCAACTAGATTGTGAAAGAATGGAGATTAAATCTAAGCTAGGGACTTCTAGTAAGATTATCATTATAAGAAGGTGTCCTTTGAGACAAAAATTTAAATTGGAAATTGGTAAAGAGGAAGATCCACTAAATGAGTATGTTTACATTGGAGGATATTTTTACCCTACCAATCCACATATGAGTATGCCAAAGGAGTTGGAAAAGAAGAGAATTAATTCCTCAACCACCAAGATTGAAAGGGAGAATGTGATGTATCATCCTCTATCTCATCATATAGGTCAACTAAATAATTTTAATTTTGATCTAGGTGGATCATGTTTTGTCTTAGTTAGTTAGGTTCCTTATATATAATTAGTTATTTATTTTTCTCCAAGTGTTATCCTAGCACATTAGGTTAGTAGTATTTGAATTGTTAGATTAGTTTCCCTTATATTAAATGTTTCCCTTCAATAAGTGCCTTGGGAATTTTTTTTTATTTTATTCATTTTATCCATATCTATTTCAAGAGAGTTTATTCAAAGGTTGGTAGTCAGTTTTAAATTCAAATCAAATGTTAAATTAGAGAGGAGACTCTATGGCCAATAGATCAGACAAGGCAAATGGTTTGAGTTCTCTTACATAGATAGGAATGAAACCCTTATGAGTTACCAAATATGTTGGCTAATGTTGGCCCATATATAAATATTTTTCATAGTTTGATAGAATGAGTGGACCAAAGGTTTGAAATAGCTCTAGAGTTACAAAGAAGAGGATCTATCCAAGTTTTATGTTGTTCAAGTAGTTCAAGGTCAAGGAAAAGTTTCAAAAGCCTCAATGGAATCATAAAATCTTTTAAAGCTCAAACAACAACTCAAACACAAGTTTTGAAGAACCAGACCATCATTAGGATGTCATGTAGAAATAGACTAGTCAGTTCATTTATGTATTTTATAAGTTCACTAGAAAGCCTCTTAGGCCAAAATAAATGTATGGACATGATGCCCTTCATACCTTGATATTTCTCTTTAAATTTAATGTCTTGATGAGTTCTATATCTCAAGATATAAGTCTTTAAAGTTTATCTTATAGAATGAAATGTGTACATGGACATCAAATTTAATCCACAAAAAATAACTATTGGGGTTCAAAGATTAATGGTCACATAGATTTTAATGATAATTTTGTGAATGTTAAATGACAGGCGTGTATATGTCAAGTTTAATCCCTAAAAAATAACCATTCAAATTTGAAAATCCTAAGACATTCATGTGGATGTTAAGTATGGGTGTGCAAATGTCAAATTTAGGACTCGTGAATTAGTTGTTTGAGTTTAAATTATGGGTTCCATCAAGATCAAGGGCTCATATTAAATCATACATCAAAGATCTATATCATATGAGTAAGTCAACAAGTCAAAAGGGTCCCTAGAGCATATCCAATGGCATGCATTTGATAAAAGTTATGAGATAGGTCAAAAAGGTCAATAAGCTAAGTCGATAATAGATAGCTAATGAGTAAAGGTGATCCAAAGATCTTCTTGATGAAGGTTTATGAAGAATTTTTCATCTTGGGCAAAGTAAATACGAAGGATCCAAGTCCAAACACAACCCATTTTGAACCAAAACAAGATATTTCAATATCGAGGATCACCATTAAAGCTCTATAGAGATAAAATAGGTCTTTAGATCTAATACAAATCAAACATCAGCAATTTTTTATTGAAATGAGATAGATCACTTATAGGTCTACATCGATATAATAGATATAAGAAAACCAATAAAATAGATTGGTTTAAATTATATAGTTAATTTATGTCTAGGATTTGTAGTAAAGAGCATGATAAGGCATAAATGTGATAGTCAGATCAACCACTTAAGTAGACTTACTCATGGCTCTATCAAGTCTAAATATATGAGGACCTAGTCCTCATAATGAAGCCAAGTGGAAGATGTGGTAAAGTTCATAGAGTAGATTAAGGGATTGGAGAAGCATTTGGAATATTCAATGTTGATCAAAGCCTTTGGAGATATTTTCTCCTTGAAAGAATCATGACTCATCTTGCAAAATTGATTCTTTTCTTTTAATTCATCTCTCAGCTAATGAGAATAAATTGAATACCATTGGAGAAAATTATGGTTATCTTGCTTATAAAGTATTAATCTTGATTGGAAGAAGGCATGTGTATAGGAAACAACTAATGAACTACCACCACATTTATTGATCATTAATGACTCCTCCATGCTCCCACACATGTTACCCACCTCTCTCATTCATATTCTACTATATATATAGTCTCATAAGCCTTAAAATATATCCCTCTATTGATCATGATTATACTCTACCAAGATTGGGATTTATAACCTCTTGAGATGAATAAAAGACTATTTTTATGTTTAAGTATTTTGGTATAATGTGTTCATGTCAGTTCAATTTACATATGTGGTATAAATCTCACCCTTATCAAGTCCTTATCTCACCTAATTACTATTTATCTTGTTGTGATGGTCATGTTTAGTATTTAATGCCATTTGGTTGAAGCCAACATGTGGATACATTGATAAATTAGTGCCTTGAATCAAGCCTCTCCATCACTTCCTTCAAGTTTTGATCACTTTGTGAAACTCTACATGAAATACTAATGCATAACAGACATTTAGAGTTGTAGATCAAGTCATTCATTCTATCTCATTAGTGTTTTAAAAGGATAAATTAAGAGTGGATGAACAATAATTTTAGGTGCATCACCATCATTATCTTAGATTTCCATTTCAATTATATTTCTCTCCTTTTTCCCAATAATTAGTAGGTCTTAGTATAAGTGATCTAAATGATGCATCAGATGAGCTAGCCTCATTAAAAATCTTAGAGTTTCAACCCCACTGTAGGTGACCCACATCATGGGTTTATTCCCATGTTATAATATTTTTGGGTAGGGGACTTGAACAATCCTTTGCTCATCTAGGGTGCAATCTAATCTACAACAAACTTTCAAGACCTTGACTTAGTTGTAGGTGGTCATTAATAACATATTTATTGTAATGGAGAGAAACTTCCTCTTTTTGTCACTTTTATGATTTATTTTTTATTATTCTAGATTTAAATCTTGATGAAAATGTGTTTTATACCTACCTCATCCATATAATACAATGGGATCACTTCTAGGTTTGGGTAGCCTATTGAGTGAGATGAACCTCTAGTTTTGGGATCAGTTCCCCTGATGCATCATCTAGACTCAACTCCTAACCCTATTTTTTTGTCAATTAAAATGGATATAAGGATATATGAAACAAATGTAAGATATGGGAGGTTATTCACCAATATTATCCATCTCCTCTACTTGATCCTTAACAATACTTATGTATAAAACAAGACTAATTTCTAACATACACTCTCTCCAAAAGACTCCTACACATCATTGTTTCACATGGAGGTTATGTTAGATGACCATGATCTAAGAGTGATGAATGATATTCTTGACTCAAGGCAATATTATTCAATTTTCACTATGAGTATAGTCACTAACACCTTCACACACCATGTAACCTACATAATACACTTCAATAGTACCTAGGTGGAGGCAAGGATCTACTAAGGGAGAATAATCAACAAATTGTTCAAATATAATTAGCATTAAATCACTATAATACTACTATAAAATAGGTTAAATCAATCTTATATTATCTTAAATTTTTAGATTCAAATGGATAACACTTTCACATACCCATTAGAGGGATGAATACAATGGATCTTGAAGCCTAATTTAGAGAACATAATGAGGGAAGAGATGTATAATTTGGCATATAAGTGTGTATTATAAGTCATCATGACCATCATCCATTCAATAATTAGTTACAAGCATGAGCGATGGGGTAGTGATAGCTTCATGACTTCTCCCATGTATGGCCTTGGCTGTAAAATGGTCTTGAATGAGCCCTTGGGCATATAAGTGTGATGTTTAGCATATTTTTGGCCATATTTGACCCCATGAATATGACATGTACCTTTAAGCTACTCCATCACTCCTTGACATGCACTAAGAGATCATGTACCCATTATGAGAGGAAATTACTTGCTTGAACATGTCCATTATTCTCCTAGTTGTGACCCTTGAACCCATTCATAGACCATTCAATGTGTTTGTCCTCATAGTGGGTGATGGATATAATAATTATGCATCTTTTTAGATTTTTATTGTCCTAAAAAATTTATTACAATAATATTTTTGTCTTTGAGAATCTCATCACTATAAGAATAGGACTGTAACGCTCCCTTCTTACTACAAATGAAGATTATCTCCTTAGTTGAGTTCAAGTGTGTTCATTAGGATTGTTTTTACTATTTTAATGGTTAAAATTTTATTTTTAAAATACCATCCCACCTCTTCATAGGCCAAAGAAGCTTTAAAATTCACTCAGGATCTCAATTATGCTTTGTAAACATGCAAATAGTCTCAAAATAGGCCTTATAAACCTTTTCCCTACACATTTTTTCTCACACATGCCAAATTTATGGTTCAAAAATAGAAAGTATGACCTTTATTTGTCTTCATTAGTCTTTCATTGTGTCTTAAGGTCATTTTAATCATCAGGAAGAGTTTCTTTTCCATCGGGTCCTCCAAAAATGTTTGGAGGGGTGTTTAGAGTGCCCTATCATGTTAATGATGGTTCATAAAGTATAGGCCTTAGAATAAAAAATTAAATCAATTAATTTTTATTATATATACCCATTAAAACCTTAATAATATCTCCTAGTCCATGCATCCTATATGATGAGTTATGAGCAAAGGTTGGTAGCCCTCAGGCTTTCACAAGGTATTTTGGGCATGCTTACAATCTTAAGGATTGTTCATATATATTCCCCCATAAAACCATATCTATCCTCCATGGATGGAATGTGTATATGGGTCCTAAAATTCACATAATATAAATTTTCCACATTCATCTTGTCATGTAAGATATGAGTACTTAAACTAGCAGCTGAAACTAACAAACTAGGGTGATGGAGATTGAAGAAGGCTATTAGGATAAAATGCCACTTCCCCTATCCTCTCCTACCTAAAAAATATATATATAAATATGTGTAAAACCATAATAAATAATTTCATGTCATTATATCTTCATAAGGAACTTGATATGTCACAATAATGGAGTTGGGGCTCTAAGGACTTAAGCAGGGTTTTAGGCCTTATATGCATAAATAGAGATTTAAGGCACAAGGTTAGCTTTAGGTAATTATGGTGGTCTCAAGAATTTTTATCATCCTTATCCATTTAAAAACAAAAAATTTCAAAATATTAAAAATTTTCATATCCCACCTCTATTATTTTTCTTCTTTAGGTCTATTATGACCTTCCTTGGCCTATGTTCATTGCTCAGATTAGTTGATGTCAAAGACCTGATTGGTTTTATTTCCTTATTTTCTCACTATTAAGGGAGTTTTAACCTCCAATTTAATGTAATTAAATGGTCATCAACACCTCCTTCAATTGGGTTCTCTCTCATACCTTGAAATCAAACACACTCTATATCCATATACACAAGCCTACATGTTATGAATGTTCAGTCAGTCCTAGGTAACTCTCTTAAACTTGACTCTATCTTAAAAGACCTTTAAGTATATATATATATATATATATATATATATATACATATATACATATATATGACATAACACCACTATGTATTCCTTTTCACATGTTTTATTATCTTCATCATTCAAACTAACTAGGTATCCCATCTTGACTGGGTAGACTTAAATATATTAAGACAACTATGTATGTATAATTAAAGGGTCCTATTGGTCAACATGTTTAGTCATTATTTCATATTATTTTTCCTTTCAATAACATAAGCTATGTACCTAGCTACTTTTTTTGAGATCTCACCTTAATGTGTATGTGTCATTCTATATTCAAGTTTTAAGTCAATTGGACTACCATCTTTTAGGTTAGGGTTAGAGACATTTGACTATAATTAGAGTCCTTGTATAAGTCCATGAGCAAGATAAGGGTTTCTACACCATTTTGGCTAGTTGGTATCCTTTGAAACTCAATATCCTCCCTCAAGACAATCATATTCACAAGTATATATCCCTTTCTTGCATCTACCTAGACTTAGTTGTAGGTGGTGATTTGTGAGAACTTCTTGAGAGTTAGGCATGAGCATGACCTTCTAAACTATATCATTGGCTTCTTAACAATGTCCAAACTTGAATGGGCTTCCTCTCTCATAATTTAATTAGATTTTCATGGCATTATTCAAAATTTTGGTCTCACTTTCATGCATAGTATTTTGTATGAAGACTCAAACCTATAGGTGCATTACATAGTCCTTTTGAAGTTATGATTCTGAAATATAAAACCCACTATGAGGTAAAAATGGCTTGATGAAGTAATTATATGGTGGATGTTTTGGGATACCTCATGTGGACTACTACTCCCCACTTAAGACTACCTATTAAGACCTTAAACCTCCCTACCTAGATGATCATCAAGGAAAAACATTTAGAACTAGTGAATCAGACATCTTGATGGAGGAAGTGAAACCTAAGAGTCCACAAAAACCTTTAATAATGCTAAGAAACCTTAAACCATGATAACAGGCCAATGGATTTTTTTGGAGCTAGTCTGTGTGTGTTGGTCTTGAGGGCCATAAGGAAAATTGTTTATCTTGAAAAAAGAACCTTTTCATAATTTTAAACCACCCATAAAACCTAAATAATACACCATTCATGTGTTCTTAGATTAGATATGGGTTGCCATGAGAGCAACTAGGTCACATTTGGATCTTTTCTCCTCCTTTCACATTATGAGCATTGAACAAATTAAAAGAAATCTATTCTAACCAAATGGTGACTAGGTGAAGTATGTAAATAACTTGGAGGAAGTAATGGAAACTTTAATTGATCATCCTTATGTTCTAATTCGTGAAAACATAGGAACCTTGCACATGATTGAAATTTACCTATAAGGGAGACTGTGTGTTAATATAACCCTATAAGTGCCATGATAACATGCTCAAAGGGGTCTAATAAAATTCACAAACCTTTATATACCTTTTTACATGCTAAAACTATCACAATGAGCTCAAAATTTTGATAAATCTACTTGTAGCTTAGCTTATGGGGTTTACAAAGGGATTAAGACCACTTGGGAGTCTTCGTGATTGTTCATAAAGCCCAGGGCCTTTATCTACAAACCAATGTTACTAATTTCAATCCCACTAGGGACTCTACCTCTAGCTAAGAGCTTTCACTCTAACTCCCCTTGTACGGAACATACCATCCAACTCAATCTGACCCTTGTGAGTTTGTTAAGAGTTTGATGGAGATTCCACTACATTTTTTTTCCTTTCTCTAATTATTTGAGACATGAATTCCTCTTTGAGTTTCTTGCAAAGGATATCCATAAAATTTCTACCCTCATCCAACTCTAACCTATCTGTATAAGTCTTGGAAACACCTACAAAACATTGTTTTTCTACATTTTCATAGGTTTTAAGATCTTGAAAGACCATTGGAAGACAAGAGGATGGAAATTAGGTGTCAAATATGTTTTTAAAATAGATAGTACAGATGGAGGGAAGATGAAAGGTCATTTTTCACATGTGTGGGCCCCTTCATGGTGGATAAAAGGTGTTTGACTTCTAAAAAGGCCTCATTTTACATATAAACTACCTTTAAATGATGTTATGATGGCAATGAGACCCTTTAGGGAATGTTTATCCCTTGATAATGACTCAATGGTGTCTTAGGGATCATAATAATATTATTCACATGGTTTAGACACCCCTATAAGCTAAATTAGGCATAAATTCAAATGAAACATCAATTGAAGAAAATACCTTAACATATGTTAAAGAACCTTAAAGTATGTTAAGGCTTCAAATAAGGGTTACCATCCTTACTCATATTATCTCCCAATCTCTTGAATTATTCCACCATTGATGCAAGTTTTTGGCATGCTCAAATGGATATATGACTAGCTATGGACTGTAGTGTGTTTACCACCTTATCATGCATGGTTTTAAATAATAATGATCACCTTAATCCTTTTTATAGACTCTTATACACAATTATCACAAAATGAATCCATGACATAACCTTAAACAATGTGATATAGGGACCACCTTAAGTCTTTTCGGCATGACTCACTACTTGAATATGTTGCCTCACTTCCTAAAGACAACTGACCCTCTCTTGGGTTGTCAAGACATTTTAGAGACTCATGAAGATGGCCAAGGATAAGTTCAAGTGTTTTGAGAAAGATTTTATTATTTAGAACCTAGGGAGAGAAATATATCAATAGTATTCAAAATATCCATTAGTTTACAGACCTTAGGAAGGTTTGGCTCAATTATCTAGAACCTAAATTTTTATGCAGAACCACTAAACATCATTTCATACTCTCACACAGGTTTTTATTTTTTATGAATGTTCAATCAGGGATATCAATCCTAAAGGAAATATCATAAAGATATATAAGGTCTATAATATATTATTTTTATTGAGGAAACATTCTACTAGTTTCACTGGTATTCAAAGGTTTTCACATGTTCTTACATAAGCCTTTCTTTAGAAACAAGCCTGACTATGTTGTTATAGGCTATGTGACCATAGCTTGAAATTAAATGTATCATGACCTTATTGAAATGAAATTGAAATGTAACCCATATAATTTTTTAAAACTCTCTTATTATTCAAATCTTCTATACACTTTATACATTCACCTAAACTCTAATTTCAAATGTACACATTGCATCTTAGTCTCTTCCATGCTTTCACATAAGCATGTAGGTGTCAATAGATTATGTTACTATAGATACTTACCATGAATATATTTTTACCATTTTCCTTGATATTCTCTCTTTAGTTACTCTTAAATTTTGATGATTATCTATTCTAGTTTATTTATATAAATCCCAAACTCTATTGTATACATTGTATTTTCCATTTCCAAGCTTGAAATCAGCTTGATTTGCTTAAGGAGACTCTAGGTGTTTATTGGGATTATTGGTGGAATATTGAGTCTAGAGTCTCTAAGAAAATCAAATATTAAATAAGGAATTTAATATATTATTGTGAACTTGATTAACCTCTTTTGAATCTCTTACACCCTTCAAGACCCTCTCATCATGATGTATAGGCCTAATTATGGCATTTAAGCATAACAGGCCTAATTGGGTCTTTTTATCTCATGATTAATAATTATTACCTTTAATATTCTTAAATAATGTTGTGAAAATACTTCATGCTCTTCCAAAAAGTTCTCATTATCTTCATGACCCCTCTATTCATTCCTCTTTTACCATGTTTTCTTTA
The DNA here is from genome assembly GCA_037957365.1 of Torreya grandis. Classification (NCBI taxonomy): domain Eukaryota; kingdom Viridiplantae; phylum Streptophyta; class Pinopsida; order Cupressales; family Taxaceae; genus Torreya; species Torreya grandis. The sequence goes on along the minus strand of JARHVA010010473.1, from coordinate 50,925 downwards.
CCTTGTTCATTAAAGTCCATAGGGAAACATTTATGTAATTAGACCTATGAGTGATCTCTTGAGTATCAATAGATCATGGTATATTAAATGTTATTTGAATTGTATTATTAATATGAAACAATCTCTTATATCTAATTACATACCTACCAAGAACATTTCCTAATCTCCTTATATTCTTTTTACATCAAGAACTCATGATTTTGTGACTACACTTTGCCAAAAGACCATTTCATTATAGGTTATCTCAAGGAATCCATCCTTTAATATGGATATATATGATTTTTTTAAGGTAAAATTTGTATCATTACTAAAATATAAATTTGATAACCCTTGAATATGAAGACACTTAGTTACCAAACCTTCTACATGCCTCCTAACTGCTCCATGTTCAACAATCAACATAGGTAACCAATTTTATATTAAAAAACCATTGTAAAAACAAGGTAATTGATTAATATAATATGTAAGAGGTCATATTTGACCCTAAAATCACCCCACCATAACCATTTTCCTTGATTTAGTTATGAAGTGAAGAAACAAAGGCAAACTTGGACCCTATTTAGATGAATAGGATATAGTGACTCCCTTACACTATTAACAATTATTCATAAATATGGGGAAATGAATTTGATAAAAAATTCCATTGAAGTTAATTAGTGTCCCTATCATTTCCCAATATATGTTTACCTAACATTCTCTCTCTTGGTCATAATAAGCAAAACCCATTGACCTTCCTTGAGCTACCAAAGAAGTTGATAGGAAAGATAAATGAGATTTATGCATTCTAGCACCTATAACTCCTTCTAAACCATTTATTTGACCTTGAGGAGGTAAATGAAGTCTTGAAGATGCTTTAAATTCAATTTCACCTTGAAAACTTGTATTAACAACTTTAAAATAGCCCTTTTTAGCATTAAAACTACCATAATCACTTAAGAAACCTAATGTAAATGCTACAAGAGGTGTTTATAAGACCCTAAAATGTCTAAAAATATGTATCATGATGTTTTTAAACTTTATTATAGTAATTTACTACCATTACCTTGTAAAACCTTCTTTGAAAGCCATCAAATGATCTAAAATACAACACAATTGGATTATGATGTTAGCCAAGAATATCACCAACCTAATTGATCATTTGTGAAGTATGACGTGACCTTGACACATGATATGAGACCTATCAATACACCTTATACTCCTTTCATCACTTGACACTCACTAAAATAGGTCACAAAGTGACTAGACATGTATACAACTTATGATGAACCAAACCTTAAACCTATACAATTTACCTTAAACTCTACTAAATAATGTTTCAAGTGACCACTCTAAGGACAATACAATAACAACATAATGATCAATAGGGTAAACAATTATGACAATGAAAGCTTCAAATTATAGGGGTGACAGTTTGACCTAGAAGGTCAAACTTGTCAACATTTTGGTGACTTGGTTGGGAATCATACCTGCTATGATTATGAAATAGTAACTTTGCATCTATTTTTGACTCATTAAGTCTCTCTCACACTCTAAAATAAACATAATCAAACTTTGACAAATGACTATAAAACTTGACTCAAGACAAGAAAGTTTTTTTCCTTCAAAAAATAAGGAAAAAAAGACACATAAAACCAAGGAAATAAACTAACAAGACATATGTTCTAAATAAGCACTTATTGAAAATAAAACATAAGCAACATAATTTGATATACAACACTTAGATTAAAACAAAATAAACTATATACAAAATAAATTATCTCTTAGTAATAATGTTTCAGATGTATCCCATTGATTGGGATTGGGAGCTCTTCACCATCCATCTTGGCAAGTTGGAAGGTGTTGTGGGACTTGTATCTATATATTGAGTAAGGGACACTCCAAAGTGATTCAAATTAGGCTTGCCTTCCTAGTTTAGTTTTATCCTCATCCATTTTGATAACCAAGTCACCTTCCTTGAAACTCCTTAATGATGATCCTCTATCAAAGGCTATATTCAATTATGCTAACATGGATTGATTTTTTACTTCTTCCATCTCCATAATATCATCATATCTCACATACATAGGTTCATTCTCCAACAAATCTAGTTGATGCATTAGTTATAAAATAAGGAGATCAAGTGATATTGATAACCTTTATTTTCTTCCATAGATAAGCTTGTAGGATGAATTGGATATAGATATTTTAAAGGTGATTATATCATTGCATAGAGATTATTTAAGCTTCAAATTTCATGTAATCTTATTACCTTCAATGGTTCTCCTTATGTTATTTAACAAGTTCTTATTTGTGGACTCAACAAGGCCATTTCATTTTGGTTAATAATTTGATGAAGTGCTAAGGTGTACACCATGTTAAACATCCCATTGAATGATCTTAGCTCCCAAAAATTCCATGGAATTATCTAAAATGGTAGTTGGGGGAATGCCAAACCTAAACTTCATAGAAATCTAACCCACTAGATTTGTTTGCCTCCTTTAAAGCCACTACCTCCATCCATCTAGTAAAGTAATATGTGGTATTAATGATCCACTTATGGCCCAAAATTAAAAGTGGATTGATGAGTCTAATGAAGTCCATACCCCATTCAATAAAGGGTTAATCCACTAAAATAGGTTGAATATGTAAATCAATAAGTCTTTATTTTCATGTAAATATTGCACACTTCTTTCATTTTCTTACCCAAGCATGAAAATATCTAAAAATGTTTGCCCAATAATACCCACCCCTCATGATCTTAATGGTTATTTTCCTTGTTTAAAAGTGGCCTCCACCTTGTACTTCATGGAATTCATTAATAAATATTTCAACTTGGCTTGGCTCTATTCACTTAAACAACATGTCATTGATATCCTTATTGAAAATCACTCCATAAATAAGGAGAAAAATAATGGACTACAATATGAAATACTTTCTCCTTGATGCACTTAAGCTTGGAGGATAAATACCATCTTTAAGGTATCTTACCATGTCTTAAAACCATCTTGATGATGATATATGATCAACTACAATCTCTTCATCATTTAGTACTAGAATTGTCTCCTTATTTTCTTTCAATTCTTTAGCTAAGTGTTCACATAGTCCTTTACCTCTAGTCAACTTAGTCACATTAATCTCAACATCATACTCCATAAATCTTGTTATCCATCCCTCCTTCTTCTCACTTATCTCCTTTCTAAATAAGAAATCTTTGATGCTAGGATGAACAATCATTAGATAGATTATGTTATTTTATAGTAAGTGTCTAAATTTATTAATATATATGATTATTGAAATTACATGCTTCTCTATATAGGTGTACCTTGTCTCATATTCTTCCAAGCCTTGACTGAAGAATGTTATGGGATGCTCCAAGGCTTGTTGATTTTATTAAATTAGTATACCTAAAATTATTTCCACATTAGAATATGCATACAAGACAAAATCCCTTGAAAAAATAGGATTAATGAGAGTATGAATACTATCTATTGCTTATTTGATCTCTTCAAAAATCCTCATGCCTTCCTTAGCCCAAGTGAAGTTCTGATTTTTCTTAAGAATGGTTATGTCTTTAACAAATTTATAAAATTAGATATGTATCTTCTTATAAATTTTATTTTTCCAAGAAAACTTTCTAGTGCCTTATTATGCTTAGGTAAGGATAATTCAAGAATGAAATATATCCTTTTGGGATCAATGCTCAAACCATGTTTAGAACAACATGTCCAAGTAGCTTACCTTCATGTATTGAAAAAGCACATTTATTAGGGTTAAGTGACACCCCATATTATATACATATCTCAAACACCTCCTTAAGATGAATCATGTGTTCATTTACATTATTTTAAAATATAGTAACATCATCCAAACATACAAGAACAAACCTATTGATTAAACCTTGAAATACCATATCCATGGCTCTTTGGAATGTTGTTCCAACATTAAATAGTCTAAATAGAATTTTACTATTAGTAAAAGTGCCCCACTTGGTAGTGAAATTTGTCTTAAACTAATCTTCCTCCAAAAGTATCTAGTTATATCCACTATAACCATCCAACAATGAGAACCTTTTCAAACTAGCTACTAGTTGAAATTTTTTTTCCATTGATGATAATGTATAATGATCTTTGAGTGAAACCTTGTTCAAATAATGTAAATCCATATAAATTATGATTTATACATTGTTATTACTCATGGGAACAAGTTTTTCCACCCAATTAGAATTTTTGATGGGGAAAATAGTGGCTGATTCAATCAATTTGTGATGTTATATTCTCATTAAAGGCTCAAGCTTAGGATTGATTGGTCTTTGCCTTTGTCTTATTATTTTTTTATTAGTCTCTATATAAATGGTGTGTTGAGATAATATAGGATCAAATACCTTAAAATAATTGTACTTCCATGCATATACATCATCAAATTCTATGCATAGATCAATAAATAACACTTTTTGAGATGGAAAACATACTTTACCAAGTTTGAGAGTCTTCCCATTTGCTATCTCAATGTTAGCATAGTGATCTTCCTTAGTGAAAATGAAGACTTATCTCTCCTCACCTCATCATATCTACTAACTTTTTTTTCAAGAATGAAAAGATCTTTAGGAATCTTATTGGAATTAAGTTGAACAATCTGATCACTATACTATTGCAATATATTTGATTGATTTCTAGAAGAGAATTCAAACTATTCTTGTAAAAAGTGAACAACCTAGTTATCATCTTTAAAAAATTCCAAATTATCATTATTTTTAAGAATATAATTCCTCACCACAATATTTATATGTGACTAATTATTATCATTCCTTACATCAGCTAGAATGTCAAATTGAGATCTTATGGTAGTCAATCTATTTGCATTTTGTTGCTCTTTAAGAATTATTTGGCTATCAAAAACATCTAATCCCTTAAGGAGATCCCAAAATCTATGTTTATAAGGCCTTATAAAATAATTATTACATAAATTCATCCCTCTCACTTGGTGAATCACAAGTTCACTATCACCAAAAGCTTGTAAGAGGTTGATTCCCATCTTCCTAGCCCATTACAAACCATGGACTAGAGCTTCATACCCTAATACATTATTATAGCAGCCAAAGTGAAAAATTATATTATAATAATAATTTTATTTAGTGGGTTATATGATCCTCATACCATCTCTACTACCATACTTGTTTCTTGAACCATCAAACTTCCAAAGACCATCCTTGATTCATCTTCCTTGACTATAGCTAGAATTTGTGCATCATTCTCGTGAAGATAATAGACATCAAGTTTTTATTATTATATAATTTTTTAAGGATAATTTTCATGTAATTTATAATTAAATTCATAAAAAAATAAATTAGGAACTCCTTCAAGAGTTGAATTGGTTTCTACTTCACTAGTTTGTTCAACCTCATCAGAGATGACATAGTTAGTTCACAAACTTAGCATGTATGGTTCTAAATGAAAGAATGAAATAGGTTCAGAGCGAATTTTAACCCTAGTTCCATACCTTTTTTGAAACATAATATAATTCCAATCAATGAAAATTTAACCACCTATCTTTGATGAGAAATCTCATCTTAAATATATGGAAAAATATGGAGGAAGGTTTACCACCACTACATCCTTTTGAATGGTTACATTTGGGAAATCATGTAATGTTAGTTTTAGGTTCTTGACCATTCCTAAATTATTTTTGTGGGATCCATTAATATACAAGACACCTTTATTGTTTAGATCACACACCAAAATCAAATTATCAACATTTTGCATAGGCATACTACTAGCTCCATTATCAACCATACAATTGTGGACTAAAGTGTTTCCAAAAAATAAGGAAAGATAAAAAGGAGGTGTTTTACCTAGTTTTACCTCATATTTGTTCAATTTTACCTCCTTATGTACCTATTATAATTTTGTCATTTGTTGATAGGGAATTGGTCAAAACCACACTCTCTTTCTTGGATGGATTTGTAGATAGCTTTAGGGATAAAATATCTTGAATGAGGTTATATTTTTATCTTAGTATTGCCATATAATCCCAAAAACTCATGCTAATATTTTAATTCTTCATGTGGTAAACTATAGTGAAAGGAGATCCACTCATATTTGGTTTCACCCTTAGAGAAACAAGATGATCTTGTGCTTGAGGTACTTGGTGAGTTTTTTCAACATCCACATGCTAATTTTTTGAGATAATGGGACAATAAACTAATCATTAGCACATTTAGAAACAATATAAGGAATTTTTGGAACATGACCCACCTCTTGAGTCTCATCAATGGCCCTTATCTTGGCTCTTATGTTGGCTAAAACTATATTATTTGAGGTACTAGAGTCACCAACCTGATTCAAATCCACATGATCATCAATTTTCCATTTTACAAAGGTTGAATCGAACTACCCTTGTTTATGATTAACTTTTCCTTGATTAACTTTTCCTTGTTGTACCATATCCTCACTATGTTGAATTTATTGAAGATAAGCTTCTTCTTGGGTCATTTGAGGAACCACCATAGTTTAAGCTACCAAATATTGATTGTGAATATCATTTGAATTATATGGCTTCCAACCTAACTCTTGCATCAAGTTAACTTGTGTTGGTATAGGTATAATGGATTTAAATGAAAAAAGAGCATTGGGATCAATTGGAGTATAAGGCTTGGCTTGTGTAATATCTCCTTGAGCTTTATATGAAGGGTTTTTTTCTAAATCCTTGATAAGGAGGTCTATTATCTCTGAATGGATAATAAGTGGGATGATTAGGTACTTTTTATGTCCTATTAGCTTGGTATTTTTGCCATTTTAGCTAGACTATTTCATTACCAAAGGATTGCAACATTCCTCTGAGTTCACCAATATCATTAGATTGACTAGAAAGGGCTATAATTTTATCTTTATGGGATGTAACTGGAGATATTAATGGAGATTGAGGGGATATAATTGGTTGGATTTAAGGAAAAATGGGCATTAGAGGCCTAGGTGCCAACTTTTTATCCTGAATCAAGCTATTTTCTACTCTAATGGCCATAACATATTCATCTAGAAGTGTAGTTATACCCATATATTAAATCATGATAGAGATATCAGAATTTAAAGCTCTTAATAAATACAAGAAGGCATACTTAGGAGATGTCATAATCATGAGATTTATCCTAATCCTTGTCTTTCAAAACTTGGGGTTAAAATCAGTCATAAACTCATGGGGTTCCCTCTTGATAGTTGTCAGCTCCTCAACCAAGGATAAGTGATCAAATTTATCTTCAAACTAACTATAAAATATTTCACCTAAGTCATCCCAATAATCAATTGAGTTTAAAGAAAGGTTTTTATACCATTGTAATGCATTTCCTTTGAAGGATGTAGTAAGTAGATAGATATCAACGCTCTCTTGGATAACATTATGAGTAGAACGTAGGTTTGATACATATTTAATATGCTCAATATGTGTGGTTTGGTCTTATCCTAAGAAATAAGGTATGATTTTAATATCTAAATCTAGGATATCATCATATTGAGCAATATTTAGTGGGCTTCCTCTATTAAAAGAGAAAAACACCTAGTTCCTATAGATAACAATTTGGATAGTGAAGATTGAATTATATTACACAATGGGTTGATTTAGATATTGAAACAATTTCTTATGATAATTATTTGTTTTTATTAATCTTCTTCTTTTATTATAATGTGAATATAACTCAACAAAATCAAAATTAATAACTTCATTTGAAGACCATGTAGTAACCTCTGGTATGAAACTTGTGTTGGTCTACCACTAAAAATCCCTTAAATTCAAAGAATATTCTAGTTCAAGGATGATGAATCTCCTCTAATACTACAAATGTATTTCTCTATCTCTAAATTTAACTATGCCCAAGAATATAGGTCCCACCAGGTATGCTAAAAACTATTGTCAATCAGGAGTGCAACCCTTGTGAGAATGTGTGCCTCTTCCCACTCTTGCTAAAATAATGGAATCTATACAAATTTTGGGTGACTTTTATTTGAATATAATATCTAGATAGAGGTATGTTTCCCTTGATACACTCACTTAATTTGATTCTATTCCTACTAACTACTGATTTCTTGACTAAGGGAAAGGGTGAATGGATAATGCTATAACTAAAACTAATATGAAAACTTGAAAGAGAGGTGATGAAAAAATGTTTGTGAACACTTATGTTTGTAATAAACACTCATAAAAATCAAATCAGCTTACACACATTCACTTCACTCTAGGTTTATGGATCTTACAACATTATTTCACAAAAGACCTCAATAATACTCACTCATACTATGGAAGGAATGAAATTTTATTGAATTCACTTCTAGTTTTGGATTAAGATTGAACCTATACAATTAGTATGACCTATATAAACTCAAATATGTTGTAAAAATGTACAAAATCTAGACATTAATAGAGGAAAGAGCCCATATTTGGAAAGGCTTAATGGTTACGATGAAAAATTTGGTTAAATAGGTGGGTCACGATGGGCGGAATTAGTTTTGAAATCTCCAAAAAGGTGATTTCTATGGCCACGAGTATGTCCATGCAGGGTATAAAACTTCAAAGGAAAACTAAAATTATGGATCTTGCAAGCCACAAACTATTTCTAGGTGAGGGAGAAGAACTCATCCCGTACCAAGGAGGATTTGAGCACAATAAACTTCTAGAGCCATGGGATGGGGTATGCTTCATTCTCATGAAGTAATTCACACTCGAAGGTTGATTTACCAAGTTCTACAACTACCACCTCCCTTTTTAAATCACTTCAGGTGCAATGTTGTTATTAGTTTCCCTTTTTACTTGCTCTCCTCTTTGGAACACTCTGTCCTTAGGGTGAGAACTAAAATGGCTAAGAAGATGGATATGAACCCTATCCCCCTACACCAAGGGTTGATTCTCTACTTATAAAACTTTCATTAAGCCCTAGAGCCCTCTAAGAATATCAAAATGGATAGTGAAGACATTCCTTCCAACCCGATGTCTGGTAATGCTATTGATGAATCCTGCTTTTCCCCTTCTCCTACCAAAACAAAATATGTTTCTTTCTCCACCCCTGAAGAGACCCCTGTTGATACCCCTAGCTCCTTTGTGAGCAAAAAGGGTAAGAAGAGAGAGATGTTGATGAAGAGGAAGAAAATATTAGAGAGACCAATGAGGGGACCCACAAAAATTTGGGTAGGACCACGGGGGGCCAAGGTGGTAAATCTTACAAGTCTTCCAAAATTAATAAGGAAGGATTCTCCTCCGAAGTTAGAAGGTTGGGGCAAATTGCTGGTAAACCCACCCCGAAGGCTAGACTGATAGATTACTCAGAAAGTGATTCAAAAGAAGCAACACAAGAGGAAGAGTCTAAGGAGTTAGAAATATAATAAATTTTAGAGGACACTAGAGGGAAGCAGGAGACTAGGGATTTTGAGGTTACTGAGGAGCAGGGTACTGATACTATGGAAACTACTAACAATAAGGGGAAAATGTATGATGAGGAAGTGGGTGAGGATATTGAGAATGAGGCTGATTGGAAAGCTAAAATTGGGGCCCTGAAGGATCGTATTTAGAGGCTTGAGCAAAATTTTTCCAAGGGAATATGGAATACTATTCTCTTGAATATGTCTATGCTGAAAGAGGTGGGAAATACTGGGCATGCTGAAAATGTGCAAAATACTGAGAAACTTAATGATCTTCTCAAATCAATGGTTATGTAAGGAGAGTCTTCTCTAACTATGGTCTTTATATTCTTTGTGTTTTGTTTTGGTGTCTATTGTTCTCAGCTAGTGCTGTCATCTCTCTAAAGGCATATTTTGTTTGATTACCTTCTTGTATTTTTGCTTTATAAAGGGTTTGGCCCTTGGTTTGCTGCCTTACCTTATCAAAAATAGAGGAAAGATATCTATTTACTAAGTTATGTCAATGAACATCACACAATAGCCTAAAAATGTAAGAAACCAACTTATTAATTCAAAAGGTGTAGAGAAAATTTTTCACAACATTTTAGCATAGCCAAAGCATAAAGTAATATATCAATTCCAGAAAAGAAGATATAAATATAATAAATAGTAGGAGAGGGTAGAGAAAGCAACCCTAAAATAGGGGTGACTCACTTGCCTTCACACCCTTCAATCCCTATGTAGTATTCCCTAAATTTTCTTTCTCTTTACCTTTTAAAAATGGTGTAGGGGTTGAAGAATACTTGTTTGTATAGTTTTAATAAGTAATTTGCCTTGATTGGTGGATTTTGACAACTTGAAAGTGCCTATATCTTTGATTGCATACCCTATATACTAGCTTGCATGTCCTCCTTGATGAATAAATATTCTCCATGAAAATGGGTCTTCAAGTATTCATAAATTAATCAATTCAATCCTTTTACTCATACATTTATGATGTCTCTCCACTTTTTTAGGGCTATTAGAAGGCTCATGAAGCCTCTTTGACTTTATCTTCTTGACTTGGCATAAGAGAGGGAGAAGGTATTCATAAGGTTATTAGAGACTCATTAAACCATTTGAATGTTTATTTAAAATAAATATTGAATTTTTATTTCTTTAAAAGTGGTGTATAAGGTAGGGGTCACCTTGAAAATAATTTTGAATAGCTTTTATGTATTGATTTGGTTGTTTGATCACTTAAACTCCTTTACAATATGTCGTAGAAAGGTAAAAACTTGGTTTTTCCTTAAATAAATTAATTTATCTCCATGTATGGACTATATAAATGATATAAGACCTAGAAAAAGACATTTGAATCCATCAAACACTCCAAAAGATCTGGTTTTGCACCTAAAGCTTACATTTCTCTCAATTCCTTGTAGCCCTCAAAATAGGTAAACATACTTATGAAAAATAATATATAGAGGATATTGGATAAATAAATACATTTTTATTCCCTTTATAAATCCATTCCAATTTTTATGGCCTAACTCTTAGTGTAATTACACCTTTTCTTCTACTTTTTCTTTCTAATTAGGTCTCTATTAGGCCTTATTGCCTAGAAATTGAGTTTTGGACCAAACTCACTCCCACACATGTGAAGTTTATAGGAAGTGTTTGATTAATTTTCCCAATTAAAATACCATTATCCATGTAAATTTTTAAGGTCCATAACATTGTATGGATATGTGAACCATGAAAAGGCTAAAACCCTGGCCTAAAAGCTTATACATGCTTAAGAGACATCTGAAGTGATTTTTTAATATATTTTCAGGTTTTTATGCTTTAAATATATTTTTTAAGTATATAACACCTTTTTAAAACTTAATAATCTGAGTATATATCTTTTGAAGGACTTTATAGGCATACATATAGGCCTTTTGGCTTAGAAAATTGAGTTTTCTTCATAATTTGACTAAGTTATTAACTTACAGAGCTCATATAACTCCTTAGGAGGCTTGAAGAGGTGTTTTTAAGGTTTTTTAACCTTTATTAAATATCATTAGACATCTATACCTAATTTATATACCAACTCATAACTTGGTCTTTCACAAAGACACCTATAGCCATGTTTTTTAGCCTATTCCATACACTTGTACCTACAAATGTACCATAAAGTGACATAATAAAATGTTAATAAGACATATAAAGATTAAAAAGGTCATTTTAACTTTAATTATTAAATTTTATTTCATTCTAAACATTAATTATCTCACTAGGTCCTTTAGGAGGGTTGAATAATGGTTTAAGGGGCTTACTATCTTGACGATGGTTCATAAAGCATAGGGGGAAATCATAAAACTAATCCTATAAGTTGGGATTAGGAATATATCTAAAACATACCCTATGCTATTTATTTCCCATTTAGACTATCATGAAATATTTGAGCATACCTTCGACTAGCAAACTATGCATTTTATGAGGTTGAGAGAGAAACATGTTAAAAGTGTAATTTTTGAGTTTGATTATGAGTGATATTACCTAAATAACGTCTAAAACACTCATAATGACCTTATATAATGATAATTATCATCATATATTCCCTTTAAGCCTATTGTATCTTCCATTGGTTCATGATAGGGTGCTTTAGCAAATCATTGTTAGTGACCCTAACTATCTATATTTAAGATATTCTCATTATTAGAGGATATAAAAACTCTATATAACATCCCATTGAAATTTTTAACACTTTATTATGTCCCTATATTTCCCCATCCTACCTAAAATAATCATACTCTCATCACAAATTCACACACAAGCCTGCATGTGCAAGTTTAGACCTATTTGGTATAATCAGACCTTTTGAGCCACTAAAGACATGTTTTCTTGGTCTATCAAAAATATTTAGAATACATATGAAATATCAGATCAATTTATGAGTTAAAAACCTCAAAAAATATCTCAAATTTCCTTTAATTATCAATATCTACATCTAAAGTGTTATACCACTATCTTTTAGCTTTGTGACCTGTTAGTTCATCCTCAAAGGTGATTTTGAGAAACTAGTCACTGATAGATGTATTTAAAAATATAATATACTCATCTAAAATGAATATAGGAATTTACTTACCTAAATTATCCTTTAATAAGTCTATGACACTATTCAAATGATTATCCTCTTAGCTTGAATGATTGTAGATGTTTATTGCTATTAAGACTACATTTTAGAGTTTTAGGGATCCTTCAAAAAGTCATTAAACACTTAAAATGTATTTTTTATAGTATTAATATATTGGTGTCTAATTTTTAAACCTCTCAACCTCTCTAATATCTCATATCCTAAAACTAAACAAACATGTTTCTTATCAAGACCATACAATCCTGTAGGAGTCAAATTGAATTATGTGCCTGTAGGGGTTAACATGGATTTGTTTTAGTTACCTTCTATGATCTTCTTTAGGTATTATTTGATTTCAGTGATATTTTATATCTTAACTATTCACCCAAACTCTAAAATTAAACCTTGCATTATCTTCTCAAGTTTGGAAACCACTTGAATTACTTAAACTATCCTATATGCAATTATATGGTACTTTATTTACATTTGAAGTTTAAGACCTCAAAATAGATAATTAGAGATTGCAATGATATTAATTATAGTGTTGAGATTTTATTTTTCCTCTTTTAATTCTCTACAACTTTTCTAAGATCTCAACTCCTCACAAACATTCACCTTTTTCTCAAGCTTGAAGACTAACTTGAGGTACTTAAATAACCTTATAAGTGATTATTTGGTGCACATGATTGCACTTTGGGGTTTAGATATCTCTCCTACTAATCACTGAGAAAAATTATAAACTTTATTATAATATTTAGGTCTCATAACCTTCTTTTGAACCATTACAACCTTTCAAGATCATGACTTAGCTATAGGTGTTAATTGAGAACATCTTAGCTATAATGGAGAGAAAATTCCTCATTTTGTCACTTTTATAATGTCTTAAAAATATCCATTAGTTTAAATACCTTAGTAAGGTATGGATCAACTATTTATAACCTAAAATTTTATGCAAAACCATTAAATATCATTTCATACTCTCGCATAGTCCTTTATTTTTTTGAATATTCAATCATGCCTATCAATCCTAAAGTAAAGATCCTTAAGATATAAAAGTTATATATTATATTATTTTGATTGAGGAAGAATTATACTAGTTCCAATAATATGCATGATGTTTTCACATGTTTTTACATAATCCTTTCTTCAAAAATAAGCATGATTGTGTTGTTATAGGTTAAGTGACCATAACTTGAAATAAATTGTATCATAACCTTCTTGAAATGAACCTAAAATGGCACTCCTCTAATGTTTCAAAACTCTTTTATTATTTAAATCTTCTATACACTTTTTACATTCACATAAACTTCAATCTCAAATTCACATAGTGTATCTCAGTCTCTTCCATGCTTTCACATAATCCTATAGGTGTTAATAGACTGTGTTACTGTAGGTTCTTACCAAGAATATATTTTGACCCTTTTCCTTGATATTCTCTCTTTATTTCCTCTTAAATTTTAATTATTATCTATACTAATTTATCTATATAAATCCCAAACTCTATTGTATACATTGTATTTTTCATTTCCAAGCTTGAAATCAACTTGATCTACTTAAGGAGACTTAGAGGTGTTTATTGGGATTCTTGGTGGAATCTTGAATCTAGAGTCTATCAGTAAATCATTGAGAAAATAATGAATTTGATATATTAGTATTAACTTGATTAAGCTCTTTTTAATCTCTTCCACCCTTTAAGACCCTCTCATCATGATGTACATGCCTTAGTATGGCATTTAGGCATAAAAGACCTAATTAGATATTTTTCTCTCGTGAGTACTAATTATCACCTTGAATATTATTAAATATTGGTGAAAAATACTTCATGATATTCCAAAAACCACTCATTATCTTCTTGACCCATCTGTTGATTCCTCATTTATCATTTTGTTCTTTACCATGTTCATTAAATTCCATGGGGAAATGTTTATACAATTAGACATATAAGTGATCTCCTGAGTTTCAAGAGAGCATGGTATCTTAAATGGAATTTAAAATTACTTATTAATATTAAATAATCTCTTATCTCCATTTATATACCTACTAAGATCATTTTCTTGTCTCCTTCAAACCTTTTTACATCAAGAACTCATGCTTTTGTGATTGCACTTTTCCAAAAGACCATCTCATTATAGTTTATCTCAAGGAAACCATCCTTCAAGTTGGATTTATATGAGTTATTTTATATTAATATTTTTATCATTAATAAAATATAAATTTTATAACCCTTGAATATGAGTACACTCAGTTACCAAACCTTCTACATTCTTCTTAACTGTTTTATGTTCAATAATCAACATAGGCAACTAGTTTTCTATCAAAACACCATTATAAAAACAAGTTACTTGATTAATAAAACATTTAATAGGTCATATTTTACCCTAAAATCACCCCATCATAGCTATTTTCCTCCATTTAGTTTTAAAGTGAAGAAATAGAGGCAAACATGGACCCTGTATGGATGAATAGGACATAGTAACAATTGTTCATAAATATGGGAAATGCATATTAAAAAAATGACACAAAATTTAAATTAATTAGGATACATTTCATTTTATAATATATTTTTACCCAATATTCTCTCTCCTAGTCATACTAAGCAAAATTCATTGACCTTCCTTGAGCTGCTAAAGAAGCTGATAAGAGAGATTAATGGGTTTTATATATTTTATCACCTATAACTCCATCCAAACCATGGATTTGACTTTTATAAATATAAATTAATTTTTTAAAATTCATTAAATTCAATTTAACCTTGAAAAATTATACAAATAGCTTCAAAATATCCCTTTTTAGCACTAAAACTACCATAATCACTTTAGAAACATGATGGAAATGTTGTAAGAGGTGTTCATAAGACCTTAAAATGTATTAAAATATGTATCATTATGTGTTTTAACATTATTATATTAATTTACTAACATTAAATTGATAAACCTTCTCTATAAGTCATCAAATGATCCAAAATGCAACACAATTGGGTTATGATGTTAACCAAGAATATCACCAACCTGATTGATCATTTTTGAAGATTTACATGACCTTTACACATGCTATGAGACCTTTCAAGACACCTTATACACCTTTCATCACTTGATGCTTACTAAAATAGGTCATGGATTGACTAGAAATACACATAACTTATGATGAATAATTCCTTAAACCTATCAAATTTAACCTAAAATATATTAAACAAGGTTTCAAGTGACCATTCTAAGGATATTACAATACCAAAACAATGATTAATAGGGTAAATAATGTTAACAATCAAATTTTAAAATTATAGGGGTGATATTTTGACTAAGAGGTCAAACTTATCAACAATTATTATGTCCCAATCATCTTTTTTCTCCTTCTCTATTCAAATTATTAAGATCCATCAAGTTTCTAGCTCTCACAATGCATTCAATAATCTTGTCAAGTTGCACAATATTCTCATATAGAAGAAGAGCAAGATTGGGAAGTTTTAATTATCATCATCAAACATATAATTATTAATCATATTTCATGAAGGGTTTAATAACATCACTATAAAATAATTTTCTCTCTTTATTTCACCTCTCTTGGATAAATTTATAAAATTCAAGTCAAACACATATCTTTTCTAACTAAAGATCAAGAAGAGTTTAAGTGTTTGTTTTTAAATATGAACTTAAAGTTAAAGAGTAGTATCCATGTATTAAAAATATATTATCTCTCTCATACCATTCCCATTTTGAATAAATTTAGAAAAGGTCATGCCAAAACTCCAATATGAATGTAAGAAAGTTGAAGTCAAACTGCAAGTTGCATGCGAGATAGCTCAAGTCAAAGTCCAAGTTACAAGTCAAGATAATTCAAGTCAAATTCCAAGATGTAAATAAATGTAACTAAAGTCAAACTTAAATATTCATGAAATATCAAAAATAGTTAACTGAAGATCAAAAGGAGTTTAATATAAATTGCATATTCAAAAAGGGTTAACTGAGGATATTTTTAATACTGAAGACTTTCAAAGCATGCGAGAGACCTTTGACTTTTAAATAACTCAATAAAGCTTATTTCCATAATTACCATACCATATTCAAAGTAAAATAATGTTTATATTTTAATTTACTATGTTGGAATTTGTGTAATTAATTTTGAAGATTGGGTTGGAGTTAAAGTTGGAGTTGGAGTTTAGTTGAAGCAAGAGTGAACTAGGACTAATAGGGAGTCATCTAGATATTTTTGTATTATATCTCTCTTTTCTTCCTTTCTATATTTACATTAATTTTTTAATGATTATGGGGAAATTATTCTTTTAGCTTATTGAAACTCTACCAAAATTTGTACTACCTCATCTTTGAAGCAATATAGATTTGATTTTTCTTCTATTTTCAAGATGTTCATGAAATATGTTCTTAATATTCATTGATGTAACTTATTGAATGATTATTTTTCCTATGTTTTTGTTTAAATCTCTCACCTTTATACATAAAATGATAATTCTTGTATTTCATATAAATATTCTAAGTTTGAATTATACCTAATGTGGAATTGAATTCAACTATTGATCATTCGTTCCAAGCTAGTGTGAGTGCTTGTCAAGACCTTTGTGTGAAATACTAATGTAAGAGCCATTGTATGAGAATTAATTGAATGTGTATAGTTTATTAAGCTTCCAAATATTTTTAATTTTAAGTAAAATTGACCTTAACATTAGTACATCACCCTAATTTTCAATTTTCATTTCTATTTTCAACTTTAACACTACTCCTTTTACCCTTTTCCTCATCAAGAAAGCACAAAATTAGAGAATTTAGAGAAACGTATGTGAGTGTACCAAAGGGAACCATCCATTAATTTTTATATTCTCTCCAATAAAAGGTCCCACACCTTGGAGAGGTTTCATTATATCAATGAAAGTGGGAATAGTCATATGTTCTTAGGAGGGTGTACTTCTGAGTGATAATGATTTTTAGCATGCCCAGTGGGATAATATCATAGAAGATTACTTAATATTTGTGCTAGTTTTAGAAATTTATAGTAAATACATTAGTCAAGTAACTGAAAGTTATATACAGCTAGTTTAAGTGATCCAAGGACCTAAAAACATTAGTTGGTATGTATTTTAATCCTCCATTTTGTGAAAATGTAGATTTTATACCTTCATATCCTTAATATCAAGACAGGAATATTTATGGCTAAACCCCAAGTAGTACTGGAACAATAGGATATAATTATTCTCATGATATTTTTCACCCTCCCACACTTTATCATGTGTTCTAATCAACCTTTGAAAAATCATGTTCTTTCCAATCAACCTAAAAAAAGTGTGCAAGAAATTAACTTGACTTTGAAAGACAATGTATGGAGATTGATAAGGAAGAGGAATAAAATAGGCACCAAAAATATCTTGCATATCAAGCCTATATACATCACAAATAGATTAAATAATTGAAGAAATATAATAAGGCTATGAGAACCAATACAATAGCTTCCCATGATAGTATAAATAATTGAGTCCATAATTTTGATAAAAGTTTTTTTATTCCTCTAACTAGCTAGTTATAAGCTAGTGAAGGCAATTTTTGAATGCTCAGTACATGAAGGTAAAGAAGAGTTGGTTAGAATGGAATTAGAGGGGTTTTGGATAAAATATTACCTAAATATTAAATTAATTTTTTTATTTAAAAGTGGCTTAAATTTATGAACAATCATTAAGAAGAATATGTGCTTTAAAACCCTTCTTAAACTCTAATAGCTCGATTTTAAGCAGTATGTTTACATTTTTTATTTATTTGTTAAAAAATAAAGGTGGTGTGAGATATTATAGGTAACATAAAAAATTTATATACCTTAATAAACCAAAATTTAAATGTAAATAATGAATAAATGGAAAGGTACAAGCATCAAGGTTTTAAGCAAGCAAGAGAGAGAGTCAAAAACAAGTTTTGTTGGGATTAAGTGATTGGTTGAGAAAATAAAATTATTTTAATGATACTATGGGTTAATAAAGGTAATTATTAAATAATAATTATGTATTTATTCCTCATAAAATTAAATAAAATGTAAAAACATAGACATATAGGTATTCGGAAATGAAATTATACAAACTAAGAAACACCAAAAAGTGCATATTTTGAGTTTTATTAAATGAAATCTCTTGAAATTTAACATGGGGATTTTTTTTATGTAATTTAATGTTTAAAAGTGTTTTAAGTTTCATAATATACTTTAATATAGATAAAATTCTAAAATATAGGTCTATTCATGAAGGGAATGAAGGTTTCTTCACTTTTTTGCTCACAAATAGAGTTGAAAATAGGTGTTTCATGTTCCTCCAATGGAATAAATTGATTTGAGAGTGTATATAATTTTTTTATAGGTATTAATAAATTATAATTAAATTAAAACCAATTTAAAATAGGCTCATCTCATTGAAAAACATCTCCAGGTCAACTCTAGGGCTGTAAAAAGACACTTTTTTATGAATTTTTGTTTGGGAGTTTGGTGAAGAGTTTTGGAGATTTTCAAAATTTTATAGGTATGAACCATTTAAAAATATAAAAAAAATAATATTATGAGTGTTTTTTTATTCATGTAACTCATTTTATACCCCTTAATCCAAATTAGGGTCTCTTGAAAACAAGAGAGCATAAAATAGCATTTTTAGAGTTGCACATGGAGTTCAGAGCTAAAATTTTGTTTTGAGGTGTGTACAACCATTTTTATTATGTTAAAATAATATTTATTATCCTTATATATTATAATTATTAATATCCATCAATTTTATGGATTTTATGGTGCATTTGAGAATCTTATCAAGTTGTACTAAATGGGCATATGGAAGAAGAACCAAATTGGGGAGATGTTAATGTCATCATCAAACTTATTTCATGAGTGGTTTAATAACATAAACATGAAAAAAAATTATATCTCTACTACACACCTATTGGCTAATTTATAAAATTCAAGTTAAACACATCTCATTTCTAACTTAAGATCAAGAAGAGTTTAAGTGTTTGTTTTCAAAGGTGACCTCAAGATTAAAGAGGATTATCAATGCAAGAAAAAGATATTATATCTCTCCTGCCACTCCCCTTTGGGATAAATCTATAAATGTTCAACTCAAAAATTTAATATGCATGTAGGAAATTTAAATTCAAACTTCAAGCTGCATGCGAGATAGCTAAAGTCAAGCTCCAAGTTACAAGTCAAGATAAGTCAAGTAAAACTCCAAGAAGGAAATAAAGGTAAATAATGTAAAACTTCAAGATGCATTTAATATCATAAGGATTTAACTAAATATCAAAAGGGGTTCAATATAAGTTAAAAGTTGTGGAAAATTTAAAGGCAAAGGATGTAGAGAGAGAACTAGGATTAGGAATGGATTAAAGAGAGGATGAGCTCTATAATGGAAAAGGATACGAAAAGGGAATTGGTGAAGGATAAGGTAGAAGGTATCAACATTTGTGTAGGATAAGAAAAGGTAGAATCTAATGGGTGGGAAACTAAGATTTTAAAACTTGACTCAGAGAGGGAGAAATGGAGATCATGTGGGCCTCCAAGTTTGATGCTCTTTTAGTTAAAACTTTAACACAAGGAATCTTGATGGAGAAATATGACACTATTTCCCCCAAGACAACTCTAGGTAAGTCATCTTGGTGTGATAGAATAAAGGGTTCTATGGATAATAAGGAAATAAAACCACTAGAATATCTAAAAATCATAAAGGATGGGAAAAGCATACATGTATAAATCACTTCAACACTCGTAAATCATGCTTCTTTAAGGATGAATCAGGCACTTTTGGGTATGTTTATGGATGTTAGACATAATATAGATACCTTTAGAGCTTGGACAAATATAAAATGGGTCACGAAGGGACATATGGAAATCCTTGAAATGGTGAATGAATTATTTATGATTAGATTCAATAATCTAGAGGATAGTACTAACATTCTAGCTGGAGGACCATGGCTTTTTGAAAAATCAGGACTTTTCCTCAAGAAATGGGAACTAGTCTTTGATCCTAAAAAGGAAAATATAAACCAAATTCCCATCTAGGTCAAAATCCTAGATCTTCAAATCAATTTTTTGGAAGAGGATTTGTTTTTAATCATGGACAAATCACTTAGGTACTTTATAGCCTTAGACTCAACTACCAAGGCATGAACTAGGCATATTCATGCCAGATTTTGTGTTAACACCTTTATTAATCAAGAGTTGCCAAATTCCATAGTTATACATAAACCTTATGGAGTAAAAATATATAAGATTTAATTTTAAAGATACACATTGATGTGTGAAAAAATCCATAAATTAGGACATTTATCAAAATTCTATCACTCATGTACAAATTCTACAGAATGGTAGAGAAAGGGTGGAGTTTCTTTCAAAAAGATGGAATTGAAGGTCCCTCCTCTAATCTTAAATTCAAATATGAATACTTCATAATAGAACATAGGGGAAAATTTGGATGAAAATAAGGAAAAAAAAAAATTTCCCAAGAATGAATATTATTCTAGATAAATCAGTGTCAGCTTATTTAGGTAAAGTAGAAAGTCCAGCTCAGGATATAGATATATGCATTTTAACATAATCAGGTAGAGTATAAATTTTAAATAGATTGGAACAAGTAGCTCTAGAATACATGGTTTAAAATAAATAAGAATACATGAAAAAATATGAAGTAATTCATAAAATTACTTTTGGAGAAAAATAAAAGAATAATACAAATATCATATAGACACAAAATAAGTTTCAGATATTGGACCAAGATATAGATGTGAAAGATTAGAATGAATAGGATTTAGAATTAGAGGATAAAACTCTAAATTAATTTGATATAGTGGAAATAGGTAATGAAAAAAATATTGAACATAATCTATTAAAGAATACCCCAAAGAGAAACATAAAGTTGAAGGCCCCATCTTCAATAATTACTAGGAGTGTCAAAATCTAAGACATAAAAACCCTATCGATAGTAGGCAAACCTTATAAAAATATTCTCTTACAAAATTTAACCTAAGATGATATAGTAGATGAAAAAAATACACTTCCTTTCAAGGGGGAGACTCCTTCTAAATAATGGTTGCTATGATGATCCTTTCATAGAATATTGGAAAGATGTATAGTATACGTAAGTATAAGGTATTTAGAGAATTTAAAATTAATAATAAGGTAGATGTTTGGCCATTCAAGAGTAAAAAATTAAGAAATTTTATTTTTTGAAACATAAAAATGTGTATTGGAAGGAAGTTGAAGTGGTTTGCATAAGTGCTTTATGGGCATCAAGAAGACTGATTACTTTTTGGGACCCCAAATATCTCATAAGAGAACCCATTCTCAAATCTCAACACTATGTGGTAGTTATATTCACTTACACCATAGAAAACAAGCAATGGATTTTTTATGATGTATATTATCTAAAAATAAATATAAAACACATAAATATATGGGAGGATATTAGAGTCTTTAGGAGAAATTACACTCAAATCCCATGGATCTTGGTAGGAGATTTCAACTCACCCCTACACCTGGGAGACAAAAAAGGTGGTAATTCAGTTTGTATGGATAGTATTGATGACTCATCCTCTTTAATTTATGACATAGGTGTTTTGGATCTTGATCGTAGAGGATCTAAGTTCACTTGGTCTAAAAATATATTGAGGGAAAATTTTATTCAGTGTAGACTAGATAGAGTGTTTATCTCTTTATATTTGCTACAACATAAAGACTTTGTTCTCAAATCTTTACCAAAAATTGGTTCAAACCACTTCCATTTAGAATTAAAAATCATTAATCAATTTTCCAAGGAATATAAACATCCTTTTTTCATGGAGCACATGTGGTTCACACACCTAGATATTTAGAATAGAATTATAGAATGGTGGATTAAGAGTGATAGAGGTTTAGCCATTTTTAATCTTGTGAAATTTTTGAAGAAGCTTAAGATTAAACTCAAATACTGGAATAAATAGGTCTTATAAAATTTTCTTGATTAAAAAAATGCCATCAAAGTGTATCTAGATAAGTTAGAGGAAGAATTTGAGGATAAGGGATATGACCTCAATCTTCAAAATAAAGAAAAACAACTACTATGTGAATATCACACCATAGCGGCTAGAGAATAATCTCTCTAGAAGAAAAAATCTATAAATGTATGGTTAAAATAAGGAGATATAAATATTATATTTTTCCATTTGTCTACACTCAAACATATGAATCACAACACCATAAGGGAGATTATTAATAGTGAGGGACAACTTTTAGAGGATCAAGAAAAGATTAAGCAAGATTGTGTGCTCTTCTATAAAAACATGTATAAAATGATTTCAAAAAAAACATTAGATTTCAATAAAAATTATTTAATGTCATCCCATAGTTGATTAGATAAAAATATAATGAAATTTTAATTTCTACAACCAATAAGGAGGATCTTGAGTTTGTCATATCTAGAATGAACATGAATAAGGCCCCTAGTCCTGATGGGATACTAATTCAGGACTTTTTGGGACATTATTGGAGAAGATGTTATTACATTGGTTAATGAATTTTTTGATTTAGAATACCTGATCAAATAATTTAATCATACTTTTTTGGTGCTCATTCTTAAGAAAGAAGGGGTAGTGAATATATCTAACTTTTGACCAATTAGTCTTTGTAATTATTTCAATAAAATAATTACCAAACTCATTGCTCTAAAGATGCAAATAATCATGGAAACAATTATTCAAAATCAACAAGGATGTTTCATTCCAAGAAGGCAAATTCATGGAGTTATTATGGTGCACGAAGTCATACATACTATGGAAAAAAGAAAAAATGTTGCTATGATTCTAAAATTATATATGGCCAAGGCTTATGATAGACTTGACTAGATTTTTCTTGATAGAGTGCTATACCAATTTGGTTTCAATGAGAAATTCAAAAATATCATAATAGCTTGTATTTCCACTTGCATGTTTTCTATTTTAGTTAATGGTGTGGCACAAGGTTTCTTCAAAAGTTCTAAAGGAGTTCAGCAAGGATATCCTTTGTCTTCATTTTTGTTTGTCATTATGGTCACCTCTTTAATCATATTTATATCCAAGGTATTATCAAATGAATAACTTAGAGGTTTCAAACTAGCCAGACATGTTGAGCCCATGACACACCAAAAGTTCACTGATGACACCATTTTACTAGATAAAGCTTTAATGTAGGAATCAATGACTATGATAAGAATCTTGGTTATGTACAAAAAGGTTTCCAATTAGAAGATCAACTTTGATAAGAGCTCAGTTTATTTTTTTAACACTCTAATGGATATAAAAAATAGGATAGTTATGTATTAGGCTACCAAATAAAGGAAATTTCTTCCACTTACCTGGATTTTCCACTCATTAGTAATAAACTCTAGGTCACTTCTTAGAACCCATTGATTGAAAGATTCTAGAAGATGTTGGCAAGATGGAAAGGCAATCTCTTATCTCAGGATGGGAAGTTGGTTTTGATTAAGAGTATCTTACAAAGTCTATCAATATATATTTTATCTTTGTTTAAATTTTCTAAAGGAGTGGAAGTCAAAAACTTATCAAGATTCAAATAATTTACTCTAGTCTAGGACTAAGGAAAAAATCAAATTTCATTTGATAGCATGGAATAAATTTTGCAATAACAAAGCTTATGGTAGTCTAGGAATCAAAAATATCCAACTAGTTAACAAAGCTCTTATCTATAAATTCATTTGGAGATTCATAACTTCCAATTCTATCTAGGGTAAGATTATTTACTTAAAATACCTTAAAGGGAGGAACCTAATTGACATGTTGATTAAAGATCATTTTGTTAGAGGTTCACACATTTGGAATTTCCTAACTAAGAACAAAAACTTTATTTATGAAGTTTCTAATTAGTAATTACGTGATGGTAGGAAAATAATTTTTTAGAAGGATAAATGAAGAGCTAAGGTGATTCCCATCTAGAGAGATATTGGCCTACACATTGAGGAAAATATGAAGAAAAAATATGGAGAGAATGTGGTGGATTATTTTCAAATAAGGGAGGGCTTCAAACATTTGAAAGATATGAGTTTGGATGACATCAATCAAAATGATTAGATAAAAATTAAACAAGCTTAACAACATTTTGTGCATCATTAATATTATAGGGGTGGATAAAGAAGACAAGCTAGTGTGTAAGGACTCTTTTGATGGCCAATACAACATCAAAGTAGGCTATGATCTCATTTCTTAGGAACAAGAAATTATGGTAAGCTAGAAAGGGGTGTAGACCAAATTCCTTACCCCAAAAGTTTATTTTTTTCTTGGGTTGCCATCTAAAACAAGATTTTTATGGTTGATAACCTGAGGAAAAGAAGATGCATCATCACTAATAAATGTGTGTTTTGTGAAGAAGAAAACATAACTATTTTCCATCTTCTTATGAATTGTTCTTTTAATTATAAGGTTTGGAGTTTCTTCATGTAAAAATTCAATATCTCATGGGTGAAACATGGTTCTCTTGGATGTCTTGGAGTTTTCCTTTCCAAAATTATCATCTCAAATATATATATATAATCTAACCCTACCACAAATTTTGTGGGGGATATGGGGAGAAGAAATAATAAAATATTTAGAGATAAGAAGTGAAATAGCAAGGTTATTTCTAAAAGAATTCTTATGTTTATCAAAGAAAACTACAGGATAAAAAAAGTAAAAGATATTCATCCTTATGAATAGACCCATTCTCAAAATTGGAAAATAGACACTACCATTTTAGGGAAACCTGACCCTAAGGATAAAATTAGAAAGAGAACAAAGTGGAAACCTCCACCTGAGGGTTGGATGAACCTAAAATTTGATGGAGTGTCAAAGGGTAATCCAAGAAGTGTAGGGGGTGGAGGTATCATCAAAGACCCTAAATGTAAATTAATTGTGGCTTATTTAGGAGATATGGGTATGAAGACTAACCATTGGGCTAAAGCTTTGGCTTCTCTATGGGGAATTAGGCTAGCTAAACAAATAAATGTTCATAATTTTTTGGTGGAGGGTGACTCTTTAAACATCATAAATTTCTTAAATGGAAAAAAAACATAAGTTGGTAAATTAAGCATGTCATTGATGAATCCAAATACATTTTCAATTCATTACAATAAGTGTGTACCCAACACATGTACAGAGAAGCTAATGGGACTTCAGACTAGTTTACAAATTGGGGAGCTAGAAATGTTGGTCTCAAAACACATGTAGGTGTGTATCCAACACACATACAGATAAGATAATTGGATGGTAGACTAGTTTAAAAATTGGGGAGCCAACAATATTGGTCTCAAAACTTGGTTAGGAAATGATGACCTCCCTAGGGAATTGCTTTTAAAAGTTACCAATGAAGCTAAAACTCATTATAATAACTCTTAGCATATTGATGCTTTCCCTAATGCCCAGGGGGACACAAATTTATATGTTATGAATTGGGTATTAAGGCCCATTGAGTCCAAATCTAGTGCTTTTAGGAAGAATTTTATATAAAAGGAAAATAATCTTGAAGCTATCTATAGATTGTCTCATGGACATAACCCTAATTGGCTAGAATGTGAACATAGAGATGGTAGAAAAGGTATGATAAACTAGTATATATTAAAGTGAAACATCATGGGCGTACCAAATAGGAACTAACCCAAGATTCAACTAGAAATTAGGAAAAACCATAGAGTTTAGAATAACTTTTAGGTTGGGGGTTTTATGGCTTCATGGAAAGAATTAAAGGTTTCAACACACATCTTTCTATCATGTTTGGTAAGGCTTAGGAGGAGAGGTCTATTACCATCAATGGGGTCATGCTCGACATCATAGAGGAGATTATTTCACATGTAACATCTATTTATATTGAAGATACTAAGAGATATTACACCCCTAGAGAATTCAAACTAGATAAAGAGGCTTTTCTGGAAGAAGGCAAGCATTTGGAGTAGTGTCATAATGGTTTTGATAAGTAATCCCTTCCAAAACCTTTTACTAAGGTAGCCTTTCACCTTATTCAGTATATTATTATAGAGGGTAGATACAATGTGGTGAGATGGTCTATGTTCAAAATGCTCAATTATTTTAGACATGAGATAGTTTTTAGTTTGCCTTTCTTCATTCTTAAATCCATAGAGACCTCAATTCTAAAATTCAAAAATGGTCATTAATCTACCCCAAAACATGAGGGGGTAATCTTCTTCATCTTCAAATATTTTAAAGGTATAAATCAAATCATGTTGGATTCACCTTAGAAATAGAAATAAATTCAAAAGAAGGACTACTGGATATAAGGAGGATAAAGAAGGTCTAGATTAAATATCCATGGAGTCTAAGTAGGGATTTTGGTAATAAGAAATACATTGTTAATAATAAAATTGGTAATAAAGGGAAGAGATCAGTAGGGAATAGGATAATATCAAAAAGTTCCTCAGAGGTGATTCTAAATCCACTATCCATAACCAAAAAAATATCAAGAAATAGGGGCACAAGAGATTATAGTATATGCAAGTCAAGAGGGGGGGCTGAAAATATTTAATGTTTATAGAGTCAACATGGATTTGGATGAAATTAACAAAAAGGGTGAGAATCTTAGAGATCAAGATAAGGCTCAGCCTAGACTAGATAAAAATAAAGAGAAGGAAATGGCTCCAGTTGAGAAAGGGGATCCATCACAAGTTCATAAGGACAAAAATGAGGATTTTAATCAGCTTGTTGACTCCCTCAAAGGAAATGAAAATGTAAACAAAATGGTTTAATAATTTTATCTTCAAAAAGATCTTATGAGGTGATTCATGTGGGAAATGATGATCCTAAAGAGTAAGATGAATGTCCTTCAATAGGAGAATGACAAGTTGTCTAAAACCTTGGTAGAGAGAGGACATCTAGATTTAGAGACTGAGTTTTAGAGTGGATCTTCTTGAGCATGCCAGTGAGAATCCATAAAACAAGATAAGTTTTTTAGTTAATTGTAGCAAAGCTACAATGAATCACAATATTCAAAACATGGAAAACTTTAAGACTCACCTTAGAGATTTGTTTGACCCCAACTATATTGGAAAAGGTAAGGGCAAAAAGGGCCAAAATAGTAGTGCCCAACATAATATAGACTGTGAAAGTTTATTGACACAAATAGATATTAATCTCAACAACATTAAGGCATGTTGGGAGCATGTATCTGGGAGTTTGGAGTAATATCATTCTTAGGTAGCTTCTGGGTTATTTTAGGGTTGTTTTGTGGCTATTTTTAATTTATGTTGTTTTTTGTCTCTTTATTGGGCTGGTTTATCCTTTTGTCTCTTTTGTACTTGATCTTCTCTTAGGTTTTTGGGACCCTAGCTCAAAAAATTACCCCCCTTTAACCTTAATATAAAATATAAGTTGCAATTTCAAGATGAGTTAACTAAAGTTATTTTCAAGACTGAAGACTTTTAAAGCATGTAAGAGACCTTTAACTTTTCAACAACTCAAAAAATCTTATCTCCCTAATTACCATGCCATATTATAAGGTAAATAATGTTTAAATTCTTAATTTACTATGTTGTATTTAAGGAAGTAATTTGAAATATTGAGTTGGAGTTAAAGTTGGAGTTGGAGTTTAGTTGAATCAAAAGTAAACTAAGACTACTAGGGACTCATTTGGAGCTTCTTATCCTCTCTCTCTTTTATATATTTATATTAATTTTGAGTTATTATGGGGAGATTATGATTTTATCTTACTAAAACTCTATCAAAATTTCTACTACTTTACTTTTGAAGTAATAAAGAGTTTATTTTTCTTCCATTTTCAAGTTATTCATAACGTGTGTTCTCAATATTCATTGATGTAATTTAATGAATGATTATTTTTCATATGTTTATGTATTAATATATCACATGTATTTATAAAATTATAATTATTTAAGGCCATATTAAGTTTTTAAGTCTAAATTCTACCTAATCTAGAAGTGAATTCAACCATTGATCATTCTTTCCAAGTCATTGTGAGTATATGTCAAGACCTTTGTGTGAAATATTGATGCAAGAGACATTATATGAGAATGAATAAATGTTTTTAGGTTATTAAGCTTCCAAAGTGTGTCAATTATAGGCATAATTTACCTTAAAATTTGTGCATCACCCCAATTTTTAGTTTTCATTTTCATTTTCAGCTTTAGCATTGCTCCTTCTACCCTTTTCCCAGTCAAGAAAGCACAAAATTAGAGAGTTTAGAGAGAATTAGATGAGTGTATTAAATTTAACCAGCCCTTCATCTGAATATTATCTCTAATATAAGGTCTCACATCTTTTATAGTTTCTATTTTATCAATGGAAGTGATAATAGGCATAAGTTCTTATAAGGGTGTACTTCTAAGTGATAACAAGAGTTACTCTTCTATTCTAGGCACCTATGACCACCTTTTATGTAGGAGTTATATTTTTATTCTAGGGTACTTTGACCACCATTTGATATGGAGTTACTTTATCTCTTATATGTATGCTCTACATAAAATTGATTCTATTAATGAAAATTTGGTTTTCTCCATTTGATTTGTCTAATGTAATTATCTATTTTTTTATTTTAATTTGTTAAATATCTTTGGTGGCATTCACTCACTTATTATCTCATGTGACCATTTGAAATTTGCATTTACCTTATCTAAATTGGGATCAAATTTTGATTTTATCAATAGAAATTTCAACATAATAATTTAACTAGAGTCTACATTAGAAACTAAATCTATCAAAGGGGAACCCTTATCAATCAAGTACTCAATATCAAGGGCCCTTCAAAATAATCTAACTCTAATTTAACCTTTTTTAACATCATAACCTTCATAAGTTTTGTTGCAGGGTTGTTAGAATGTTTCTTGCTAGAAGAAGCAAGTTTTTCAAGATCAAGGGATGGAATATTAGTGTTAAGTGGAACAATTTCATTAGGATGTAATTTTGTATTTACTTAAATCTTATTTTTATTTATATTGGGCAATGGAACATTATGATCATTAGGTTAGATGTCAGTATGCATATATTAAGAGAAATCACTTAGAGTAGCTCATCTGTGAGGATGATTCCTCCAATGTTCTCCCCTCCATCCTCTATTCCAATGGAAATTCAAAGAGTTAGTAGGCAAAGAGTTTAGAACATTATAAAAGGTAGGGTAAATTGGCATCAAAATCCAATGAAATATGGGTTCCCTATTTAAATGGTTTAGTAAATGTGTTAATATCCTTACTACCATGAAATAATCAACCACCTTTAGAGCTACCCTATGAAAGAGCACACTCACTATGTTGATCATCATCATGACCCCAAACATATCTACCTAAATTATTTGAATCTAGATTCCAACATGACATCTAATATAGTATGCTAAAATAAATATTGTATACAATTGAGCTCAAATACTTCCTAATTTGTATGATCTTAAAAATCCAATGCATCAAATTGGTCAATTTAAAATAAAATGCAAATCAAACTTATATAAAAATCATTGTGCACAAAAATTAATCATTCCGTATTCTTTACATGAAACAACAACTACCAGCCTAAGAAAACCATGCATTATTATTTCATGATCCTCATGCCACTTTGAATAAAATGGTAAATAAACCATAATCAAATACATAAAACTAAAATCCATAAAAATTCATGGCCCTATGAGCTATATATATATATATATATATATATACATATATATATATATATATATATATATACATATATATATATATATATATACATATATATATATATATATACATATATATATATATATATATATGTATATATATATATATATATACATATATATATATATACATATATATATATACGTATATATACATATACATACATATATATATACATATATATACATATATATATATATATGTATATATGTATATATATATATACATATATATATGTATATATATGTATATATATATGTATGTATATATATGTATATATACGTATATATATATATATATGTATATATATATATATATATATATGTATATATATATATGTATATATACGTATATATATATATATATATATATATGTATATATATATATGTACATATATATATATATATATACAATTGTATATTCAAAAATATGAAACCAATATTTCTAATTTTGACCATGAGAAATAATTAAATACTCATTTTGAACAAAAGGTCCTCAAATATTTCAGCAAAATGAAGACAAACCACTATGTCAAAATTGATCATTTATATACTCTAGGATATAATGAAATTAAGGTAATAATTATATTTTAGTTGGCATGGTTTGTTAAATGAAATAAAAAAATATTTGAAAGGCCAATATGGATATGGTTAAGACATTTTGGTAGACCTTTATTATATAGTTTAGAATTTTAAAACTATGAAAGTGTTTTGAATATTATTTGGCTCCATTTATGAAACTAGGTAAAAAACCATGATCTTCCTTATATATGGTTTTAATAACAAAAAAACTTAATAATAATTAATTTTCAAACCTAATGTTTATTTTATTTTTTGGAATTTAATGCGATGTAAGTGGAATTAAAGCTATGGATATCGAGGTTGAGATATTTCCCCATTTTATATTTTAAAATACTCATACCACTTTCAATAAAATGTTAAATAGGCCATAATCAAATACATGAAACTAAAATCCATAAAAATTCCTTGCCCTATGGGTTTCATATACATACATATGTATGTATATGAAACCCATAGGGCCAGGAATTTTTCACACAATTATATCTTCCAAAATATGAAACTAATATTTCCAATTTTTACCATACCAAATAATCAAATACTAATTTTTAACAAAATTTCCTCAAACATTTAAGCAAAATATTTAATGAAGACAAACCACTATGTTAAAATTGATCATTTATATACTCTGTATTATCTTCAATAGGTTTACTTAAAAACCTAATGGTCAATTTGTGTGTGTGTGTGTCTAATAAGGACCACTTAGGATATAATTAACTTAAGTTAATAATCATATTTTATTAGTTATGTCATCCTCACTTTTAATAGTTATCTTTCCATATGACCCTATAGTCAGTTTATTATTTATACTTCATACTCTAATTTTTTGTTATACTCAATTTATTGTATTATTTGGTTGGTATTTACCACATATTACTTTTAGACAAACAAGAAACTAATTTCCTATAATAAATAATGGCATACAATATATTTATTTTAAATAATGTATAAAAATAAAATTAATAAACACAACAGTGCCTCATGATCATTTCAACCATATTTCTGAGCAACCTAAAAATATCTATTTCAAATATTTTGAGAACATATAAACCTTTTATAACATGTGTGAATGGAATAATTGTGTGAATTCAAAATTAGTGAAAGAAACAAAATCCTTTTTTAAGGAAAAGATTTGTAGATATAAAGGAAATTTTCAAGAAAACCAACATGCATAGTGTTTTGAGAAAATATATTTATGGAGATGCTTTTTAGGGAACCTATTATTATATTTATTCATTTCAAGATAGATTAATGTAAATTAAAATAACTAATCTTATTCTTAAGAGAAATAAACACAAATCCATACCTTCTAAGTACAAAGAAACTAGCTTAGAAAGTGTATGTGCCTTCATTTCCAAGCTCTCCCAATATTTTGACTATGAGAGCTTCAGCCAATAACTTACATAAATGAATAGAAAATTTGATAGTCATCACATATGTCTTTGAGAAACTTACATTAATCTTGTGGGTGACATGTTTTACCAACATTAATTTTTTCCTTAGGGCCCCTCAATATGCTAGCACCAATTCACTAAAAATTGGGGCAAAATCTAAAACTCGATCCCCATATCTTTAATTCCACCTACACCATATTTAATGCTAGAAATAAAATAAACATTATATTTGAAAATTATTTATTATTAATTTTTTAGTTATTGTGTGCCAAATTTTAGATTGATGCAATGTTACCAAACTTAGTAATAAAACCTAAAATCTAATGACACCAATATAAATGGATAGGGGAGATAAATCAGAATATATAGAACATGCTTACCATTTTTTTTTACCTCTTCATGTCTCCATTCCAAGATTTGCACTTGATTTGTTTGATGTCAAACTTTGAATTATTAGATTTCTTGATGAACTTGACAATTGCTTCCAAAGGTTGTGTGAAGTGGGTAATGGCTTGGATGAGTGCTAGGATGTTGTTATGGATGCAATAAGAGTAGAAAGATGATGACTTAATGGATTTATAGTTTACTTTTAGTTTCCAATTAGCTTGGCCATGGCCTAAGCATGGATTTTTATTGGAAAATGGAGGGAATTTTAGGGGAATTTAAAATTATTTAGAAATTTCTAGTTTAGAGACTTATAGAGTCTTGGAGAAGCTTCCCCATTTTTAGAGTATTATTAATTAGCTTAGGAGATAATTGGTGATTTGGTGGGAATTAATGAGTTTTAGGGTTCATAGGGATGTGGGAGTGGCTAGGGTGGTATTTGGATAAATATGAATTTTAAATTGGCTAATTGGTCTAGGGAATAGGTTAGTAGTTAATAATCTATATAAGAGGTGTAATGGGAAGATTAATTAGTTCTAAGATGAGACAAAGGTTTATGGTATATATGAATGGGATTTGTATTGTTATGCAAATGGTTAATTTGGCTAGGAAATATATAAATTAAGATAAATTATCAGAAATTAGTATAATTAGTAGGGAAAGCATAATTTAATGCATACATTTTATCCCTCATTTAAAGGGCATTGTGAGTCAAGCGAAGTGAAAGGATTAATGGTATTTCAAAGAAATACCATGACTTTAGACAATTTTAGATGTTGGTAGGGTATGTGTCAGATGTTAGTAGGATATTACACCCCCTTGAGGGAGCATGTGAGGAGAAATTAACCCAGATGGTCACTTTAACTAAAATCTCAAGGTAGGATAAAAATAGGGTCAAGATTCCCTAATTTATGAAATAGATGACCCAAGAGTGATGATTGATTAGCTCAAGTAATGGGTTTTATACTGATGATGAATGTCTAGAAAGTGTCTTGATTGATAAAGTGATATTAATTAAATAAGATGGGTTCAAGCTGATGATAAGTCCCATAGAAAGGATGCATTCCAAGGAAATATCTAAAAGAGATAATAGTGATAAGGATTTTTGATTGAAGACAATGAGCTACTTCTCATAGGATATTGGGATTAAAAGTGACATATAATTATTGAGTGACTAATCCAAGAATGAGATGATGATGAGGGCTAATGGTGTCGAGCTATCCCTGAGCATGAAATGTAAAACTAAGTGTTTCCTACATAGTCTAAAAAGACCTCAAGATGATGTAGTTCTTAATGCAAGATATTATGGATGATAAGGGGTTAGACCTTCCATGCCCTAAATGATGTTAGAAGGTGACCCAAGGTAATTAGATTGGGATAATTAATTAATTAGATGATATTTAAAGAAAATGATGTTAGTAAAGGGTTATTAGGGGTGTAGGGGGAGTCATATAAGACAAAAGAGTCAAAAATGGGTCATTTTCCCCCATTAACTTTTTATGATTTATGCTCTAAGGCAAAACCATGGACTAGCTACCTCTTACTTCCCATCATGGTGAGAGGGTTTGTGAGTACCAAAGAGAGGCTAATGTTGGACCTCTAGTGAGTAATAAAGACCTTAACTCTATATTCTATTGATTTTTGATAATTTTTATGAATTTTTTGATAGATTTTGGTAGAAATAAACATCATCCAACTCACTCTGGGAATACCATGACTAGCATTTATTCCCATAGTCATGATATTATTATCATTAGTTATGACTTTTTTGGGTTGACTCATGATATTGTAATAATACCAGTCCTTATTTTTAGTATTGTAATACCATAATAAGGGATTATTGAAATTTTAATATCATAATTAGGGATTTTTAGTATTATAATATCATTATTAGTGATTTATGATATTTTCAAAACCACTAATGGGGAATTTCACAAGTAGTGATATTGTTTATGCTAAGAAAATGGGGTAAATAGTAGGTTGAGTAAGTTGGGTTAGATGACCTAGGGTGTTAGGCTAGTGAGGTAAGTGGGATGGGTGAATTATATGGTTCAAATGAGTTAGTTTAAGTGATTTAGGGTGTTATATTAGTTATTTAGGTGGGTTAGGTAAGTTAGATAGATAGGATGAGTGTAGATAACGTAAGGAGATTATCAGTGTTAAATGAGTGTGGGGTTGTGTTAGTAGGATAGGAAGTTAGGATAGGATAAATAATTAATATGATATGGATAAGGTGTTTTTATATGGTTATTATAGGTGATAGAATTTTAATAATTAAGGATTAGTTAGTGTTGTAAGTATTTTGGATAGATAAGATGGGTAAGTTTGGATAGGTTTTTGATGACAAAGGTAGTGATAGGAGGATGATGACTTGTGTAAGATGATTTTGGAATGATGAAATCATGACTATCATGGCCAAAGGTATTGTATGAGATGTGTCAACTGACACCAATGGAGTTTAGGGCATTAGAGATGGTTAGTTTGCATGATGTGGTGATGATGCCTACTATCTACATTGACCAAGATTTGATCATAGAATTAGTAGAGTGATGGCACTTAGATATTAGCACCTTCCATTTTGTGATGAGGGAGATGAAAGTCACCCTTGAGGATGTATAAAATATTTTCCATTTACCCATGTGTGGGTCTAAGATATATTTATAGTCATATGCATTGGCTCAAACACTATAACATTTAGGGGGAGTTTATAGGTGGGGATGCAGGATATATGTATTGATATTGACATATGCCTTCACGATGGGACTTTGGATAGATTGAAATTAGTGGAAATGTCTCTTGTCTCCAGTATTCTCTTGTCAAAGAAGAGTGAATAGTGGTTTCACCTTGGGCTAGGAGATGTTAGTGCTAATATGGTTCATGATCATTGGGTGTTTACCTATGGGATAATTATCTTGGAACATTTATATAGATAAATACACCTTGGTGCATATAAGATATCATGGAGCTTTAGGTCATATTTACTATTATAGATCTAGAGCTAGGAACACATCACTATCTAGTAGCCATTAGGCACACTTGTACAACATGAGCCTAATATCCTATGGTCTTTCAGTGGTGCATGTTATTAGGAGTAAAACTAGGTCATGCAGACAAGGTGAGGTTTTATAAAGATTATTTTGATAGCTTATGCCTAGATCACATTACATAGGTGCTATACAGGGGCATTGAATTCAGTTAGAATGATGAGGCTATGACCTAGTATATGCTATTAGAGTGTTATGTGATGAGTAAACATGATTTGATCATAGAGATATATCAATTGGATCATATATAGAGGTAATTTGGGAACATCTATCATATAGCATTTATTTATACATAGTGAGTATGAGAGGCTGCAGTGGGGGAGGCCTACAAAGATGGTAGATGCTCGTACTAATTATGATACTATTTCCCTAATTCAATGGGATTTTTACACACTAATTCTTGATCTTGGTGTGATGGTAGCTTATGTATCATGGTGGTATCCCAATATACCTATGATATTGACACATCTGTGGGTAGTGGTTAGGCTGGGTGTAGTGAGGAGAGTGCTTTAGGCACATGCTAGGATTTAGAGGAAGAGGAGATGGGTGATGGCATGAGATGGATAGGATGGAAGTGATAGGAATGATGTCATGGATGTATATGTAGGGGATGGAAATCAAGATGTTATATTATCACAAGTGGGGACTTATCCCTAAGCATAGGTGTAGAGACCAATTTGACCATAGGTATAGGTGGGGATTCAGGCTATTGGGAATGGTGATACAAGTTCTTCTCATTCAAGATGATAGAGGAGGATAAAAATTTAGCTACCCATATATAGGGTGAGGTATATTCATGACTAGTATAGATTATAGGTATTACATGGGAGCATGACAAGCTCTAATCCTATCTTCAAAGTATGACAACTTAGAGGGATGGTTGATTAGCATAGGCATATGGATAAGTTTCTAATTTATAGGCCTGTGTCACATAGAGGGATGGGAAGTTAGCCCATTTATATACATAGGTTAGTAAATTTTAGTAATAAGTGATATAGTAGGATGGGTAACTCACCTATACATATACATATATTATTGCATTACATATCTAGGTCACAAGGTTTTAGGGTTAGGTGACTTAGTTACAGGGATGCGTCTAGACTTTGACAGGTCAAGTAGAGGTGGATGAGAGGGATAAGGATGTGATTGACATGGTGATGAGGGGTTATTTAATGATGGATTTGATGTATATTATTATACTACTCATGTGTGAGGCTCAGTATTATCAGACTTTGTATGAGGTAGTAGTGTTAGAGGGTTAGCATGTATCATCTTTTTATGTCAGCTTATCCTCAGTTCAAAATCCTTCCAAAGGAGGTCGAGGACCATGAGGGCCATTGGGCCAATAGGGCCACCATAATGATTTTGGGATGTATTTATACATGTATAGGGGAATTTTTTTTTGTATTGGTAGGTCATTCTTTCCCCATGGGCTTCATGTGAGTGTATGATATATTTTGACATGGATTACATGTGGTTATTATATACTGGAGTGTGGTGTATTATTTATATGATGAGATTTATTATTGATGTATGTATATACATTATTATTTGTTTTTACATTTATGGGATGCATTGTTTTTATGTGATGATGATATATTCATTGTTGAGACACATGATATGTTTTAGACTTGGATGATGTGATTAGATTAGATGTTATGGTTTTTATGATGTCATGATGTATATGATGTAATTTCCTTTTAGGCATGTTTTATGTTATGGTGGATGGATTTTTTTATTTTATTGATGATGTTATGATGATGGATAGATATTGTTTTAGATGCTTTGATTATCATGGATGATGTTACATGTAATGCATATGGGATATTTGTTTTATTTATGGATGTTATTACATGATGTTTTTTGAGATGATTATGGATACATGATTAAATATATTGGCATAAATGTGTAGGATATGATTTTAATTATTATTGTGATATGGATTATGTATAGGTTATGATGGTTATTTGATTTACTCTTGTGGGATAAATATAACATGAAGAAATTATTCCCCTATTTGGTTCATTTAATCTTGAGTAAATATGGTAGAAATCCTCCTACACCATGAAGGTAGGGTGGTGATGAGATGGGATAGGTTTAATACTTTGGTGAAGGTAGATGGGAATGGTTATGATAGGAAGGGGTAATGGTTCTAGAATCCATTGAAATGTAGGCAATCCTTTTTTATATTGCATCTTTTCAATTATGTGTTAAGGACATGATAGTTCTAAAGAACATGAATATAGATGCGTGGGGGAACTCTATTTAAAATATGACCTTTCCCAGATAACTAATTTGGGGTCACTCATACCATCCTTGTTCTCATGAAAGTTTACAAGATAAACATACATAAAAATATAGCAAAAAAAAACATTTTAATATTTACATAAATACTCAACACATATACATGTTTAAACATAACACAATCACACAAGATAATTGAAGATAACCTAGACCAATAATGATTATTTTGATAGGGATATTTACAATGATGAAGGGATAATAAAGGATTATTATATATAATTAATCGAGTGCTAACACAAGGACCATATATAGGATAGGTGGTGCCCAAAATTTTGTTCAGATGGGATTCCAACTAGGTTATAAAATGGGGGTCATGATGATCCTTAGGAATTAGTACATAGTGTATACTTGAAAACCCAATAAAATTGTATATGTCGTGACCCACCATAATGATGGTTATTAGTGGGAAGGTATAGACATGAGGCTTAGTGATAGCAATGGATGATTGGGGATGGGATGTTGATTTAAGGCTAAACGAAAATACACATGTCAAAGGATGTTTTTGAAGACATGATAGGAATGGTCAAGATATAATGGGATTTGGGGATTTGTATACCAAGTATGGATAAGTGAATTTAGACAATCCTCTAACAAATACTTTTCACAAGCCATGCATTTTATTTTGGCTAAAGTAGTTGTGTTGCATTTCTATTTAAAAACTACATGATGGATGCCCACTATTGAGACTAGGGTTACGGTTATTTTACCATGACATCAGGAATTGGTTTTCATCATGGTACTTTCCCAAGGTGCCAACAAATAGGTTTTCACCATTAGATAATTTTTTTTTACTATAAGATTGGTGGGGAGACATGATGGGTGGATGGAATGGATGTAGGATGTCCTATAGACAGAGGATGATGAACGTATTTTAGGTGTATAAACACTTCAAATTCATGACATTCATAAGAAAATCAAGTTCTTCTCCATTGATCATGGCCAATTTATATGCACTTGATCTGAACTTAGTGACAATGATATAAGGACCTAACCAATGTGCTTCAAACTTCCCCTTCTTTTCTCTTTCTACATTGGTGTTTTTTTTAATTTTATTTCAATAATAAATCCTCAACTTTAAACTCCTTAGAATGGATCTTATTATGGTATTAGCCTTTAATTCTATTTTGGTATGCTCATAGGTGATCTAAGGCCTTATGTTGCTTCTCATCAAGGAGTTCCAATTCTTCCAAATGTTCCTACCTATGATTATTATCAGTGATAATGCCCCTTAGTGAGATGTGAAGTGAAGGTAGTTCCACTTATACTAGTGAAATTGATTTGGTCCTATAAACCAAGGCATATGGATTTTCCCTAGTAGGTGTGTGAACACTTATACGATAAGATCATAAACCTGGATATAGTTATGTGTGCCAATTTATATTAGCTTGATTAACTATCTTCTTTAGGATTTTGATGAGGATCTTATTGGTTGAGTCTACTTGTTTTTTTCCTAGGGATAATAAGGAGAGGAAAAATGTTGTTTGATGTGATATTTTTAACATGGGGCCTCAACTTCCTAATTCTTAAATGATTTTCCATTATCTAAAATGATGTTGGTAGGTATACCAAAATGGAAAATGATCTTATTGAGAATAAATTTAGATATTTGAAGGCCCATTGTGTAAGTAAATGGCA
This sequence comes from Torreya grandis, assembly GCA_037957365.1. Classification (NCBI taxonomy): domain Eukaryota; kingdom Viridiplantae; phylum Streptophyta; class Pinopsida; order Cupressales; family Taxaceae; genus Torreya; species Torreya grandis. The sequence continues at coordinate 11,491 of JARHVA010010473.1, read as the reverse complement.
TTTACTCTACCCATTTGGTAAAATACTCCATTGTCATGATAATAAATTTATGGCCATTAGATGAAGATGGATTGATCTTGTTGATTTAGTCAATGCCCCATATGGAGAATGGACATGGACTCATAATAGGTTGTAACTCCTATGCAGGAGCATGAATGAGATTTCCATGATTTTGATAGGCCACACATTTTTGCACATATTGTCAAGAATATTATTTCATTATAATCCAATAATATCTAGTTTGGAGGAGTTTATTAGTTAGGTTTATTCCACTGATGTGCCTACCATAAATACCATCATGAATTTATTTGATTACTTGAGAAGCCTCTTTCAATGTCAAACACCTCAATAAGGTTCCATCATAGCCTCGATGATAAAGTGTGCTACCAAGGATGGTGTTTTAGTAAGTGTGATGGATGAAAGCTTTATGTTGGTGATGGTTGAGGTTAGGGGGAGGATGTTGTCATAGAGGTACCTATAAATGTCATGATACCATGGGAAACTAGGATTGTTAATTGTACATATTTGAAATAGAACATAGACTGATGGGATAGAATAATGAAATTCTCAATACAAAAGTTACTTTCCAAAACTTCTTTAGTGAGGTCAATGAGTGAACCAATAGTAACCATGCAATCAATTGATTTATTGCTTCTTCATGAAACTTGCTCAAATGTTTTGGATTGAAATTTTGTCTTTAATTAATCCACCAACTATTTATAAGGATATAAATTTTCATCCTTTGTTTGAAATTCATCGTTAACCTATTTGATAATGAGCTACAAGTCACCAAATACTTGTAGGTGTTAGATGTTCTACTTAATAGCCAAGTAAAGGCAAAATATCAAGGCTTCATATTTTGAAATGTTGTTTATACATGGGAAGGCAAGGTGGAAGGATTTTGGAATAAAATCACCTTATGGGGTGATAAGGAGGATGTTTTCCCCTAACCCATGTGTGGTAAATGATCCATCAAAGTATACTTTCTAGTTATTTAATTGTGAAGTATTCATGATAGACTCATCTAAGAAATTAATGACAAGGGAATCAGTCACCTTAAGTGGTGTCTCAGCTATTTGATCTATGATAAACTATCCTTTAATAACCTTTTGGTTGACATACTCAATGTCAAACTCACTAAGCAACATTATCCATTCTTTTATTCTTCTAGTAAGGGCTGATTTGGACAATAAATATTTTAAGGCATCAACTTTGGTAATGAGTTGTACTTGATTATTCATCATGTATTAACGAAGCTTCAATGATTCAAATACTATGGCTAAACATGATTTTTTAATGGGAGTATAGTTTATCTCATAGGATATTAATGTGTGACTGACATAGTATATGGCTTGTTCCTTACCCTAATCATTATGTTGTGCTAGAAGAGTACTAATTACACATGGGGTTTCTAAAATATATAAGATCAAAGATTTTCCTAAGATAGGTGGTAAAAATATAGGTGGATTAGCCAAATATTGTTTAATATTTTCAAAGGCTTGATGATAATCTAATTTCTAGTAAAAGGTAGTCCCCTTCTTTAGTAGATGGGTGAAAGGGTGACATTTATCTGCTAGCTAAGAAATAAAATGACTTATGGCTTGTAGTTTCCTTGAATACTACAGAGTTGTTTAAGATTACAAGGTGGATTCATTTATATGATTTCTTTCACCTTTTTTGGATCTATTTCTATGCCTATTCTTGAAACTATGAATCCCAATAATTTTATTGAAGTGATACCAAATACACACTTATTGGGATTCAGTATAACCTTATACTCTCACAATCTTTCAAAAATCCTTCTTAAAACCACATGGTTTTCATATCTTAGTTTATAATTCCCCAAAATGTCATCCACATAATCCTTGATGATGTCATGAATCATGTCATTAAAGATAAGGGTCATGGCCCATTGATAGGTTGTGCCTACATTTTTAAGGCCAAAGGGCATGACTTGATAACAAAATGTTACCCATAGAGTAATAAAAGTTGTTTTATGATGGTCCTTAGGTGTAATTTTGATTTGATTATATATTGAGAAACCATCCATGAGTGAGATCATTTCATATCCAGTAGTTGAGTCTATAATTGTGGCAATGTTAGGATGAGGGAAGTCATCTTTTGGACATGCCTTGTTGATATCTCATAAGTCTGTATAAATTTTGATTTTACCTTAAGGCTTAGATATAGGTAAAATATTATAAATCTAATCTAAATAGTCTATTGGGTGGATAAATCCATCTTCTAAATTATTTTGAAATTCCTCTTTAACCAATAATTCCAACTTGGGATGCATATTTCATAGCTTCTATTTGATGGGTTTTACATTCAAATGTACCACCAAGTGGTGTACTACCAATGAGGGATCCAATCTTGGCATGTCAACATAATTCCATGCAAATATGTTGATAAACTCTTTGAGTAACTCTATGATGATTTGCATTCCTTTGATATGTTAAATGCCCCTAGTTTAACCATTTTGGGATGTTGCTATGTCCCAATTTTGAATTATATCATGTCCTCAATAAGGGAAGGTGATTATTCTTGTAAATAAGGAGGTAATGATATTTTGGGAACATTTAAAGTAAATAAATTCAAGAAATCTATTTCAATATCAAAATATTCTTTAATTCTAATGAGATATGTGGAAGTTCATTCAGTGTTTTAGGTAGATATTCTTATTTAGAATGCTCTTCATCACTTTGATCATGGGATTCTTGTTTCTCTTCGAAGTATGCAAATTGACAAAGATTGATAAAAAATCCCTTTTTATGGTCACTAGATGGCATGAACTCTCTAGCTCCCATGTATTCTTAAATATCCTAATCATTTTGAAACATGTCAAAGGAAGGATCCTATTTTGAATCCTAGTCTATAAAGGATGGATAGTAAAGGGAAATATTAATTATGGAGATGGTGGTGTCTGAGAAAAGGTTAGTGGTAGCGAGCACCTTGAAGTGAATATAAATGGAACCCATTTCAATGTCCTCATCAAGGAGAGATGGCCAAGTGATCACAAGATATTCCAAAATGATATTGGTTGGTACATCATCATATAGTCTATACCCTATCCCAAAATATTATGGATTTTCTTGAACCATAATGGGTTCAAGTCAGCCTTGCTCTTGCTTGCCTAGTCCCTTTTCTTTATAATGCATGTTTTCCATCATTATCTAGTCTTAGGGGTTTTTTTATGAGATATAAAGGCCTCATCATCTAAAATAATCCATGAATCATCTCCATATTCAATATACTCATCAAAAAATAATACATCACTTAAGAAAGCTATCGATCCAAACTAGTATTTGATAGGATTAGCCTTCCTCATGGTTGGGGATCCATAGCAATGTGGAGAGAGGGGTAAATCACTAATGCATAATGTTTTGTATTTATATTATCCATATTGTATGGATGTGATCTTAAGATGAGTGACATTAGGTGATATATTGGATATGGACTCAAGTTGATTAGATGAGGTGTATTTAACAGCTATTAGATTGAGGATAAAATTATTTGTGCCAAGGTAGGGTGATGGTGAAGATAATTGATCCATCTAATAACTGTGAAGATTGTCTATAAATCTTAGGATGGTGACTTCCATTCCAAAGTGAGAAAATTTTAGGCACTAATGTAAGATGGATGGAACAACTTGCATCTCATGAATCCATGGTCTTTCAAGAATATGTTATATGGTAAATCCACATCCACAACAATAAACTATTATCTAATGTACTATGGGTCCTATAATAATAGGAAGGTAATTGGTCCCATTTGATGGTCTTTCATTATCATTATAATATTTGATCATTATTAAGGTGGGCCCTAGTGATGTTTCTAAATATCCCAATTTCTTTAAAAAGTCTAGATTACATAAGTTGAGCACTAATCCTCCATCTATGAGAACTCAAGAAATTTGATGGTGGGAGATGGTTACTTCAATGTATAAGGGGTAATTATGGTGTGGGCCAATGGGAGACATATCTTGGGCAATAAAAGTGATCTATTGTGATGGGGATCAGTGTGCTACTAGTGCTTAAAATTGAATGCTTAAAACTGATTAGTATCCAAGTCACTAGGGACTTTTAATCATTTAGTACTTGATTTAATATTTATCAATGTAAATATAATGTTTTAAGAAGCACCATTAAGGATATTGAGCTATATTTTTTTCAAGTTGTTGAATGATGTCATACTATTTATCAAAAGATCTTGAATATTTCTTAGAAACATTCCCTTTTTGTGTAGTAGATGAAGTGGAAGGGTCTTTATGGGGTGATAAGGGAACTACTATCTTATTGTGGTGGGTAGTAATGATGCAATCAATAGTGGCCTGATTAATCTTTAGGATGGGGGATGAGGATGAAGTGGGATCTTGAATATTATAAATTTTGATGGTGTTTATGTAATGGTAAGGGACATTATATTAGTTAGTACAATTGGATGAAGAAGTAGTCAATATAATTGGATGAAGAGGCCTACCACTAGTTTTTTGGTGGTCTACAATTCCTTTAATCATGTTTTGGGAATGAATCTTTGTAAATTCCAAGTTTCCCATTTATTGACTCATTTGGAAGAGCTTATCCTTCAATTTTGATATCACCCATCTCAATTAAATCTTAAATGTAATGTTTAAATTTCATACATCATTTTGTATCATGCCCTTTAACCCTATGGTATTTACAAAACTCATCTTCATTATACTAGTCTAGATTTGGTTGGTGGTCATCCATAGGTTTGATTTAAAGCAAGGTGATCATGTTAGTGGTAATCAATTAATCCAAGACTATTTATAGTGGGACTCCCAAGCTTGTGAGAATCCTTTTCCTATTGAAAGAGATAGCGGGTTATTGTGTGGGAGTTTTCTTTTGAACTATTTTTACATGTTACTTAGAATCCATTAGCCCATCACCCATGACATTCTTGTTCTTATTGAAGACTTTAGATTTTCCTAAAAAAGAAATATCTTGATTTGAAGTGTGTTCATTTTGAGAATATAATTTGATAGTCCCTTTTTCAATGAGGGATTTTTATATTTGCATTCCTTTATCTATGATGTCATTTAAGTTCTTATCACACTATAATTTTAATTGGTACTTGAGTTTAGTATTAAGATTATCTACAAAAATCTTGGCTAATTCTTTCATAGGTATGGTGCACCTCAAACAGCTTGCCAAACTCCACCATATTTATAGGAAATATGTGATACTTTCATCATTTCATTATTTGGTGTTGTAAAGGTCAATAATGGAGATATCATGCTTAATATTAAATTATAAGTGCCTAACAAATTACTCTGTCAATTCTCCAAAACTTGATATTGACCCTTTAGGCAAGTGCATAGTGGGTCCTATGAGACTTTTGGGGGAGTATTAATAAATAAGCATATTCATAGTCCACCTCATGGAAAGCTACATAAAACTCTATGGACATGATCTCTAGGGTCTCCCTTTCCTCAATATTTCTCAAATTTGGGCACTTCAAAATGTGAAGGAAAGGGGACTTAAAAAATACTCATGTCTAATTATAAGGAACAAAAGTCTTCATATTTATATTTAAGGGATTGTAACTATGGATACATCTGTTGAAGGGTATCTTTCATCACTCTCCATTCTTAGGTAAAGGTAGGATCCCCAAGAGGATTGGTAGATTGATTTTAACTTCCTTGAGGGATATGGGTATTATAGGTATTATGGTTATTACTAGTGGTGTTGGAATTATTGGTAGTGTTGGTATTATTGATGGATGTATTATTTGTATGATTCTATCTGGGGATGGTGGGCATCAATTGTAGATTTTTTTTTTGATTTATTATGTTAATAGTTATAAGTTATCCTTAATGATAACCTATCTTTGATTAGCCTTAGTAAGGTTATTACAAAGGGGTGGTGGGTGTTATTCATATATAAATCCATAGTCCACACCTTCATCTCCTTGGGTTATTTGATTAACATGCTATCATAGTGTGTTTGGATGTGATGGAGGGTAGACTAGGTTGTTTAATAGATCATGGTAAAAAGTGGAAGGTAATGTGCACCCTATTTCTATGACATGGGCTAGGACGTGATCATAATTTCATATATATAATGGTAAATGAGGTTTCTTACTTAATCATTATGGAGGGGGTAAATATTTCATTATATGCCATAGGTGTGTGCATATCACTATTTTATTTGTCATATTCCTAATTTGGATCAACCATATGCCCCATAGGTTTGTTATCTTGGTTAGAGACCTATCCAATATAGACTTGGGCTTGGGTGTGGATAACCATTATGAGATATATATGGGATTAAATATGATAGATGAAATGGTAATCTTAAAATACTACCTCCATCTAAAGACCAAAGGTTACTAGTGGTCAAAAGATGATGATGTAAGAGGATGGGGTGATCAAGAATTACCAAGAGACAAAGTCTCTTAAGAAACCAATCTAGGAAGGATAAAGAAAAGTGATGGGATAAAATATCTTTGTTTACTAGAAAAGAGAAAATTTTATGGGTGATAGAGGACAAAAGTGCCTGATAAGGATAAAGACAATGATGATTGCTAGATTAGAATCTTACAAGACTACGTATATTGATAATCTAAAGTCAAGAATCATATGACAAATGATTATTTAAATAAGATGAATGACCATTAGTATTTTGATATCAAGATGAAACCTAGTATTTAAAGAGAATGGGATGGGTGAGTGATGTGTGATATGTAGGGTGGAAAAAATAAGATGTGTATTATGTGGATAAGATATGTGGTGAATGTAGGATTAGACAAGAATGATAATTACTCATGATGAATTATAAATGGGGGTTATGAATAGACTAGTTTCTAATGAAATATGTGAGAAGGAGGATGATATAGATAATGTGTTGTGGTATGAATGAAGTGAATTGAATAGTAATTTAGGTGCTAGTGGAAGATGTGATGGAAATAGATATTATATGTAATTATGATATGGAGTGGGATAATAACTATAAGTGAGTTATATACAAAATGGTGTGCTATGAAAAGTAATAAAATTGGTTAAAAAAGGATGGATATATAAATGAATATGAGATAGGATGATATATATGAACTAAGCTATAAAATAATATGTAAGGGAAGTGTTTACTATATACAGGAATTATAAGATATAGATAAGATGGGTAGTGGATAAATGATGGACTCTATAAGGTGAATCTAATATGATAGGGTGAAGTTAGTTTAATGTGAAATGGATATGGGGTAGTATGATAGACAAAAATATATGAATGGATAGGAGATAGAATGGTATATACAAACTAGTTGGTGAAAATGAGATATTACTATATGAAGATGTTATAAGACAAGTGGGATGAATTTGTGGATAGTAGATGTGGAATATGGACTATATGGATAGGGTAAATATGAGATGATAGGGTAATATAAGTATAAGAGATAGATGATATGAAATAGATATGGGGTAATATGGTAGACAATGGGTCAAAAAGGATGACTATACAAATGGATATGAGGTAAGAGGATATATTCAAGCTAGTATATAAAGATGTGAGAGGTAATTATTATATTAAGGTGTTATAAGATAAGTGGGATGAATTTTTTGATAGTAGATATGGAATATGGACTATATGGATTGGTTAAAATATGAGATGATAGGGTTAGTATAAATACAAGATAGAGATGATATGAAATGGATATGGGATAATATGATAGACAATGGATCAAAAAGGAGGACTATACAAATGGATATTAGGTAAGAGGATATATTCAAGTTATTATATAAATATTTGAGAGGTAATTACTAAATGAAGGTGTTATAGGATGAAAGACGTGATGAGGATAGATACTATGTCCAATATGATGTGGGTAGATAGTGGCTAAGTTATAAAATAGTGTGATATGGGAGGGTATAGTAAAGCTTGTCAAAATGGATGGATATAAAAAAATGGATATGATATAAGATGATATATACAAGCTAAAAGGATGTGAAGGGGGAAATTAATGGTATATATGAGATGGATAGTAGATGGGATAGATATAAAAGATGGACACCATAGGTTCAAAAGGTAATGGTCAAAGATAGTGTGAAATGGATATGGGTCGTTATGGTATTAAAAAAATTAGACAAATGGACAAGAGGTAAAATTCTATATACAAACTTATATGAAGATGTTTAAGTGGGATGAATTAGTAGATAGTAGATGTGGAAGATGGACTATATGGATAGGCTAAATATAGGCTCAAAAGATAATGGTTAAAGGTGATATGAAATGTATATGGGATGGTATGATAAACAAAGGATGGGATATATAGATGGATATGAGATAAGATGATATATTCAAGAAATATGTGAAAGGGGGTGGATACTATGTGAATATAGTACAATATTTTATGATGAGATGATGGGATGGGCAAAGATAGTGATCAAAAATGACAAGGGGCATCTAAAATGAATGCACTATAGATGATGAATGGGAGGTAGATGACTAGTTATGATTGATTGATATGAGGTCTAGGATGGGATATGATGATAATAAGATGTTGAGTGTTAACCTAGAGGATGTCTAAGGTGTCCTATAAAATGTGGGTATGTTCGACTTAGCTTATAAATAATATGGGTCTTGTCACAACACTCAAACAACACACATAAAACATGATCCTAAATTAGTCAATTGTAATGGATATGTAAGATAATTCCCACACCATCCAAAGGATTCATAGGCGAGGTTGTAGGTTGGTGACCCATTATAGTATCAATCAAACCCTCTCAACCTTGCTTACACTTGATGGCTACTTTGGATTTGATACTGACTCCTGTAGTGGTACACCTATTATGGCTAAAGTCCCCTAATCTAGGTATATAAAAGGTTATAGGTTCATCCTCGATATACACAAAGGTACGTTGTGTCCTAAGTTTGTTTAGGATGTTATTTGACTATCCTATGTCTTGGAGCTTGATTACCCCTCACTCTATGGAACCCTTTATGGGGAATTTTACTTAGACACATAATGATAGCTATCCTAATTTTTAGACTCCACCAGAACATGGAGTTTTTGGTTATCACATAGAGGTGAAATATATGACACAAACCCATTTATAATAATCACATGCATGGGGATGAATTCTGCATCACATGTTATCCTAGAAAGAGGCTTAATAAATAGGAAAAACACATGATATAATTAATTAATTGATTTAATTAATATGTGAGGGACGTGATATAAAAATTATTTACAAGTTAACAAACAAAAACACACACAAATATATAAAAAAAATGATTTTAAAAATACATATGCAATAAAGATATGATGATATATCAAAATATATTAAAAAACTAGGGCAAAAAACTAGAAAGGTGCCCCTTCTTGCAAGCACAAAGATTTAAAAATCCAATTGGGGTGATAAAATATTGAAGGGTCCTAAAACAAAATGGGTTAGTAATTTAAATTTTTTAAATCCCACAATTCCTTGAAAAATCATGAATACACAAAGCGAAACCAACAACCAGAATGAATGATACCACAACTAACTAAACAAAACTGTAAGTCACAAGTCATGGATTTGCAAGAGGTTAGGAAACCACTACTATTAGCAAAAAAAACCATGAATTTATATCAATATCACTACTTAAATCAAAAGAATTGAAACTATCAATAGAACATAATCTATGATATTACAAAAAATAGCAAGAAAATAAAATATGTCCTAAAGTAATTATGTAAGTCTTCTACCAGATTAAAAATAATTACAAGGTTGATATAAATATACAATTTTGTGACAAAATTTTATTGAATAGAGTCCTATGATACTAAACAAAATGATTAAAATTCATTTTAGAGTTTACATCTCAAATCTATTGTCAGCTAACTATCCTAAGTTATTCCTTTGATTGAATATCTATAAAACTATGATTGTAAGTGATAAAATCATGATTTACAAGACAAAATCATAATTGTCAAAGTTGTGGTTTTATAAAAAAGGTAAAAAATGCCTATGAGTTAGGTTCTAAGATTTTTTTTTAATTCTTCCTAACCCCTATGGTTTTTACACATATAAATAATACTCTATAAGGGTCTTTTTTGTAGGTAAGTGGAGTTTAAGTGAATATACTTAGTTTGATAAATGGTTAAAAATTTTTGACACAATCAATCTTACCTTGATTTAATGACCTTAAAACCTTATTTTTTAGAGCCTAAGATGATTTTTTGGGGTGATATAGAAAGTAAAATAAGTTATATTTTTTACCATCTTTATGAGGAAAGACAATATCACTAATATCGTTGACAATACTGTAATTACTAGAGCAATATTACAATTAAGGGAGTCATTGTTTTGACAAAATCATTCAAATAGATAGATGTTGGGTTTATCCTTTCTTTGTCTTTCTCATATAAATATGAAATATGCAACTATATATCTAAAAATGGGGTGTTACAAAGGAAATAGAAGACATAATCTCCCCTAACTATGATGGTTGGCAATATCATAACTGAAACTTACAATCTTATGATTACTTGTTCAATATCATAAATATCAAAGTTATGATTTTATTGAAAATTTGTAAATGGATAGGTGTCAGGTGAATCCTCTTCCTGATCTACACATAGAAACAACACAAATAGACAAGTTGTCTATAAAAAGGGAGGGTTAGCAAAATCAGATTATAACCTAACCCAAACTATTAGTTTTGGTAATGTCATTATTATAAATTGTAATATCACTACTAATAGGAAAAATTCATGAATATCAAAGACATAATTTTTTCAAAGGATAAAACCCTATAAAACCCCTAACTTTTAGTATCTAAATTACAATATCTCTACTGGAGTCTATAAATTTTCAACTATAATACCATGAACACTAGTGAAAAGTCATGATTCACCTATACGTGTCAAAAATTTAAAATTTGGGCTTATTCATGTCCAATTGGTCTTGAAATCACTCAAATAACTTACATCAATGTTATTAGGTTAATTAAGGGAGGTTACTCCCACCTTGGTCACAAAAATGTGCACCAAATTTTATATCTATGCAAATTACTAAACTTAGTAATAAAACCTAAAATATAATGACACCAATAGAAATGGATAGGAGAGGAAAATAAAAATACATATAACATGATTACCATCCTTTTTACCTATAAATTCATCCATTCTAGGATTTGCACTTGATTTGTTTGATGTCAAAATTTTAATTATTGGATTGCTTGACAAACTTGACAATGGCTTCCAAAGGTTGTGTGAAGTGGGTAATGACTTGGATGAGTGATAGGATCCGATTATGGATTCAATAAGAGTATAAAGATGATGGATTAATGGATTTATAGTTTTATAGTAGCTTATAATTATCTTGTCTATGGCCTAAGCATGGATTATTATAAGAAAATAGAGGGAATTTTAGGGGAATTTAAAATTATTTAGAAGTCTCTAGTTTAGAGACTTCTAGAGTCTTGGAAGAGCTTCCCTATTTATAAAGGATTATTAATAATCTTAGGAGATAATGGGGGATTTTGTG